>CATIWM010100104.1:0-19878 GCA_949671775.1 Mallotus repandus | reverse complement strand
GCTTGTATTAGAGAATCGAGTTACCACCACTTTCGATTTGTCCCAGTTATTACCCTGGGTGGCGACTCCTCATCTCCACGCCATGTCTTTGTGATAGTGGTTAGTGTGTTCCCTAGAGCCCTGAGCTCAAACAGTGTCGCGGTTGCAATAAACTTGAGCGCGCGCTAAATCCCGCCGTCTACACATGGCTTCCCTTATGGTGTGAGCCATCCCATGCCGTTGACATGACTTCCATCATGGTGTGATAGAACCCATGTCGCACCAATCCTTGATTATTTTGGAATGCCTTTCTAGACTTACCTACCAAAAAGGCAAATATTTATTAACATTAAATAAAAAAAACTAATTCAACTAAATAAACCAAAAATCATTAGGAAACAAGAATGAATGCCGAAATTAAACAAATGCCTAATTAAACTTAAATCTTTTCCAATTATTACTAACAATTTATTCAAAATTCATTAAAATTCAACTCAAGAACATGTGCAAAATTATACACAACAAATTCCCCCACACTAGTCCTTTTCTTTTCCTCAAGTAAAAGTCAAATTTGAACATTTAAACACTAGCTCAATCACAACCAGAGAGTTATAATTTCTAAGACATGCAAGTCGGCAATACAGAGATTGAAACATGTTTACTAAAGAAGATAATCAGACAAAAATACACTATATATAAATGATTTACTAATTACAACCCAAGCACATAACCTAATTGAAATCCAATAAACATAACCTTAGGAGAAAAAAAAATGGTTATGAATGCGTTTTATGCTCCATTTCACAACATCTTTTTTTTTTTATTTGATGAGTGCGTTTTACACTCCATCTCATCTTTTTTCTCTCTAATCAAATCTTCCCACTCTTAATAATCCCTTGTCGTTCCTGCACTACTAAGCGTGGATATTGCTATGTGGGTCCTTTGAATACTCTTACTCTATTTAGAGCATTGGAGTGGATTCAGACCATGTAAAAATTTGAAATTAAGCATTGCTCTTAAGAAAAGAGAGATTTTTTTATATAGAATTTTGTTTAATCTCCCAATTTCATGCTTAAATTCAATTTTTCGGTTCATGCTTAGGTTGTAAGAACTAAATCTTTTATACATAATGACCATGTTCAACTATCTTAATTTATAAATCATTCAATAATTTGATAATTAAATAAAAAATGAATACTTATACATCATCACCCTCTAATTGCAATTGAGCTTCAATTTTGCATAAAACCAAAATAAAAAGTCTTAAGGACAAGCATGAATATGGAAAAACAAGTTGAAAGTTAATGAATCTTATCATTTTTTAAAAAAAATTATTTTTTTAATTTAACTAATATGCATGCAAAAATAAAGAAAACACAAAAACATAAAACATAAAAACATAATCCTAATATTTGGCATCCTCCCTCACACTTATCTATGACATTGTCCTTGATGACAAAAATATTAAAATTAAAAAAAAATAAAATGAGGATTTCCCTAGTAAGCGTTTTCTTCCTTTTGTGCTCTCTCTAAATGTTGGATGACCTACAAAATAAAATAACAAAAACTAATAAATATAAAAGAGAAAACCAAACTAAAAATAAACTTAAATAAAAGAAATAAATCAAAACACGTTGGGTTGCCTCCCAACAAGCATTAATTTTAGGTCATTAGCTTGACCCCTTAAATATGTATTATCATGGATATAATCAAATATGAGGAAGTGCTTTTGGTAACATCTTCCCTTCCTTTCTTTTGCTAGGCTCCCTTATGCCCAAGTAATAAAGTGTGGACTTCACATGCCAAATCTTTAGTTCTAAAATTACTTGAAGAATGTAGGGCTTTTCATGTGGGTTCTCAGAAAGTCTAACACTTTTCATGGATGACTCATATATAAATAGGCTATGGAACATATGTATTGTTACTTATTGATAGCTCATCTTCATCTATATCCCACGTAGCTTCAAGAATTGTTATATTTTCCTCATCCAACTCATCTTAAAATTGAGTTAAGTGACTTTGTACCTTGTCATCCTTGGTGTCTATAGATTGATTCTTACACTTGGAGATTTTTTCAATTTCCTCAGTGATCATCTCTTCTTGCTCAACATGGCACAACTCAAAAGTGACTTCATCATCTCCACTCAAAGTGCTCTCATCATTCCATATACTTTCTCCTTATGCTGGTTGCGTTAAGCAATTTATAGGTTCACACATTTGAAGTTTTTAGAAGCATGCAATTTGACTTTCTTCAATTTGATCTAATTTTGAATTGATTTTCCTGAATGTCCCTCATGTTGCCTAAGACACTCCTCATATCTTTGATTTGCCTTAGTTTGTGCTTGAATGAATTGCTTTAACTTGTCCTCCAAGTATTGTTCTTTGATCTTCTTTATTTCTTGAATGAATTTTTCCAATATTACCTTAAGTTTCGACTTAGGTTCTTGTTGATAACTCCAAGTGTGATCCATACAACTACTCCAAGATGGGTTGTAACGAGGTGATGGAGGTGAATATCAATAATGTGTCATATCGTGGTTCTCCCCACACCAATTACATACATGAAAATAAGATAGAAAATAATTAAATTGCACATGTTCTACATCATATACATGATCATATGCATTAGAACTCAAAAATTGATAAGAAAATTCATCATTATCCATGATGAATTATATGCTAGTCTAACGAAAACAAAAAATGTGATAATATTAGCAACACCTTTCCCTGGCAATGGCGCCAAAAACTTGTTAGCATAACTTCGCAAGTGTACAGATCGTGGCAGGTAATAAAGTGATAAGTAGAGTATCGTTCCCATGATGAAAGGGTACTAAGTACTAATTGTCAATCGATTTTCCTTAGCTAGCACAAATTAAATAAAATTACAAGAACTAAAGTAAATAAATTAAAATAAGACTAATCTAATTAAATCAATGGAGATAAACTAGAGATTGGGTTTGTTTCACTAGTTAGGACTTGAATTACAGAATTAAGTTCAACTATTTCATTGATCACAATCAAGGGTAAACCACTCTAAATTACCTAAAGTCTCTTTCGAGATCATTCAGGCATGCCAAAACTAACTACCACCTATTTTCATGCTCAAGTCAATTAATTAGTACTCATTAAGTTCCTTAGTAATTTATTGATCCCTGAAGGATTCATCAATTTTCGTGATCGAGGTTCCTAATTCTTATGAGTTAGAAGCTAGTAAATTACTCAAATTTGTTGATGGCATTTTACCCATAAACATGCAAACAATTGGGCCCTTAATTGAACATAAGATATTAAGCACAACTCACAAAATTGATTGAAAATCAAATCATTGCTAAAAAAACAAAAATCCCAACAAATCTAACTAGCTACTCCAAAACCAAACACTAAAATAAATTTTAGCCAAACATGGCTTTAAAAACAATCACAAACATATATTAAATAACAAAAGAATGAAGAAGAATAATAGATAAAACTCGTTTAAGCGCGCTTCAATCTTCAAGCCCTTGCTTGCCTTCTTGAGCTCTTGTTTGTATATTTTGTGTCTAATCCCTTCTATTCCTCTTCATAACTCTCTTGTATCCCCTTTTATAAGCTAGGTTTCATGGAAAACCTACTTATACTTGAATTCTCAAAAAGGAAGTTTTCTCTGCTCATTGTGGTTTCAGGAATGGGATGACACAAGTGGTGACACATCATTGATTTTACGACATGACTTCTATCATGGCGTGACATATCCCATGTTGACCTTCTCGAGATTCTTCAATTTGCACAGTAGAGGACATGGCTTTCCTCATGGTGTAAGCCATCCCATGCCATTGATACGACTTCCATCATTGTGCCAAAACCCACGTCGCACTAGTCCTTGATTATTTTGGAATTTCTTTCTAGAATTACCTACCAAAAAGAGAAATATTTATTAATATTAAATAAAAACACCTAATTCAACTAAATAAACCAAAAATCATTAGGAAACAAGAATGAATACCCGAATTAAACAAATGCCTAATTAAACTTAAATCTTTTCCAATTATTACTAACTATTTATTCAAAATTCATTAAAATTCAACTCAAGAACATGTGTAAAATTACACACAACATATATATATATAACACAAAGAATGAGGGACATACAAATTTATTAAAAAGTCTTCACTTATTATTATATAAGATTAAATAATTTAATCATTTATTAATTAAAATTAAACTAATTAAATTTTTTATTTTAATTTAAAATATATTTCATGTTCTAATTAGGTTAATTTTTATTTAGTTTGATATAAACCAACTAATTAAATAGTATATTTAATTTAAATCATATTTTTTATTTCAATTAGGACAACTTTTATTTACCCAAGGTCTTAGAATTTCTATTCAAATTTGATTAGAAAATAATTAAAATTAAATTAGTTATGTTTTTATTATCTAATATTTTTAATACAATCATAATCTAAATGAATAGTATTTTAAAATTTTAGTCATTTTCAAATTAAAATTAAATTAATTAAATTTTCATTTTCTTTAATTTGCATTGTTTTTCGATTTTGATTAGATTTTTTTGAATATGTTAATTTCTATTTTACCTAATATAAACAATCTAAAAACTATATTTTTACAAATCTTATCAATGTTCTATAAGAACATAACTAAAATAATTAACATTAATTTTTATCATTTAATTATTAATTATAATTACACTTTAGAAAATAACATATATTTTCTTAGAAAAAAAAAATAAAGTTGAGATTATTGAAAAGGTGATGTATAACTCATTAAAAAATTAATATTAAAAAAATATTTAAAAGATAATATATAATCACTTAAGTATAATATCATTTACCTTGTAATGACTTATCTATTGAAAATTTAATGATGAATTGAGAGTAGTATTGTTGAGTGAGCGTAGAAAACTTATTGTTGTAAGGTTAATGTTAAGCTATAAAAATTCTTTATTGTACATAATCTTGGTAATAAGATTGGTGTAGTGATTAAAATTTTTTACTTGAGGATAAGTTAGGTAGAAAATTAAATTTATTGAGGAACCAAACTTCTTAGTTTGTGTGTGGGAATTTCTTTTCACCACAACTTCATGAGTTTTCTTTAATTTTTTCTAAATCCTTCTTAATCTCCTTGTAAATTTCACCTCCTTTAGCTCCTTTACAAGCATTTTTATTATAGACACAAAATAAAAAGGAATAACTCATATTTTACCCCTGCATTTTTTTTCTCAATTTACCTCTTTCACTTTTATTTATGTAAATTTAATCCTCGCACTTTTATTTTTGTTCACATTAAACCCTTGTACTTTTATTAACCATTTCAATAAATATAATTCTGAAAATTTTCATCCACTGTGTCATAATTTAATTATTTATATTTTATTCTAAGTATAAATATTATAAAAATACTATTAAATGCCAAATAATCTTATGAAAATTAAATGTAAATTATATAATTGTAATTTATTAGTTAACAAAAATTGTATCTAATATTATAAAAATAAAAACTTAAGCAAAATTCTACTAAATTTATTTAGTATCCAACAAAAATTGTATCTAACAAAAATTCTATTAAATTATTTATTTAGAGTAAACTAAAATAAAATTTAGTAGAATATTGCTTAATTTTTTATTTTTATAATATTAGATAAAATTTTTGTTAACCAATAAATTACAATTATATAATTTAAATATGATTTTCATAAAAGTATTTGACATTTAATAGTATTTTTATAATCTTTATATTAAAAAATAAAATATAAGTAATTAAATTATAATATAATTAAAGAAAATTTTAGAATTATATTTATTAAAGGGGTTGATCTTGCTAAAACAAAAGTAAAAGGACTTAATGCTCACGAAAATTAAAATATAAGGGGTTAATGTTAACAAAAATAAAAGTGGAGGGAGTAAATCAAGAAAAAATAAAAGTGCAAGAACTCAATCTATACAAATAAAGGTTTAGAGGTAAATCAAGAAAAAATAAAAATACGGTAGGGAAAATATGGATTATTCCCAAATAAAAATACATAAATTTTTTAATTTTGTTGATTTTTAGAGCCAATTTAGAGACAAAACTAAGATGAAAATTAATCTCATTGCTAATTTTTGTATTTATTCCATTACAAAGTTTGCGGCAATTTATTTTCTCCAAGTTTAGCGATGAATTTGTTTCCATCATAAATTTTCAAACTAATTCAACTTTTCGTTACAAATTTGTCATTATTTCATCTTTATTTAGTGAAAGAAATTTCGGCCAAATACTTTCTTTCATACATAAATTTTATTACTTTGGTCTATTATATATTTTATTTTTATTTTTTTTATTATACGTATTAACTCCTATTTTTGACCTATTACATGTATGAATTCAAATTTTTTAATTCTATTAAACTTCAAGTGTCTGTCCATGCTAGCATCCACGCTGGCAACTCATACGTTCAATAAAATAAAAAATTTTGAATTCATATATGTGATGGGAAAAAAAATAAAAGTTCATATATATAATAGAAAAAAATAAAATTGAAATGTGCAAATAAATCAAAGTGATAAAATTCAGATATGAAAGAAGGTATTTTGCCAAGAAATTTCTATCTCTAAATTTTGTCTCTCTAAACGTGAATTTTCTTGTTATACAACAGTAATAAATTGAAAGAGGAGTGTCAATTTAAGAATCTATGAGAAATTAAAATACTCACTTTTGAAATGAATGGAATAAGTTCAAGAAACCTACAACTACATTTGGCATAAACAAAACTTACAAAATCCTGATATGGAGCCATGTCAAAATGACAATCAATGGTCATGAAAAATTAAATAAAAAATAGGACAACAAATATGATTGGTCATGTCAATGCAACAAACCTAATAGAATGTGAAATGCATTACTTAAGCAACTATTGAATTATGAAAAGGAACCAAAATTTGTCAAATGTCCAATATTTAAGAAAACAGTAACAAAAGAGGTTTACTTAAATTTGATAAAAACATATCAGAATATGTAAGTAAAACGGTAGCATTCAAGATTTTAAATGAGTTAAGAAGACTTTTTATTACGCCATTAATATACTATAAATTAGAAAATGTCAAAAAAATGAGAAAAGGTAATCTAAATTTAATGTTGGAAAAATCCAATTTTGGATCCTTTTGTTTTTTTTTTTTTTTCAGTGAATCCCTATCTTTCAATTTTGCTCTATTTGATCCATATACTTTTTTTTATACATTAAATTCCTTTGTCAAAATTTTAGTACTTATATTTTAATATTTTATCTAATTAAGTCCTTGTAAAATATATAATTGTCTCTCTATATTTTTAAATTGTAATAAATAAAGCATCAAAAGTTTCATTTTTTACTAGTTAAATCATTATTTTTGACTTTTCTATCTTAATTATTAAAATCTTAAAATACATATTCTTTCATTAATTTTTTCTCATATGGTTAAAATATAAGTCATTTATTTATAATAAATTTCTATTAATAAAAGATATATATAATATTAAAAATATTTTTAAAGTATGTATAATAGATGTCCAAATTAAATATATATAATAAATAATTGTTTATCTGTTATGATATGACATATTTTAATTAGTCATCAACATTTATATACCTAATTAATAAATTTGTAATTTCATTAATTTTTTTCACTAAAGCAACCTAATAAGACTATTAAGAATCTAAATCATTGTTTTTTTAATTATTTTCTTATCTAATTTAACATTAAGTCATTTAATTATAATTTGAAACTTTTTAATCTGGTGAATTAAAACTTGTATATAAATCATTTACTTATAAAAATATTAAATAATGTAATAAATAATTTCATATTTTTGCTAATTGATAGATAAATTTAATACATAAAAGCATTTGTATCTTAATTATGTGCACAAATTATTGTAGCTTTAAGCTCACATGAATTTTAATAAAAAATTTAGGTTAATATCATTTTTATTTATTAAATATTTATATTATAATTAATGATGATCTAAAATTGAAATTTACCATGTGTTCAAAAGTTATATTAGTTACATATCTAATCAGAATTTTAAATTAGTCAAATCACAAATTTATTAATTTTCTATACAAATACTAATAACTAGTTAAAATACTTTTGAATCAAAAAATATAATTTTTTTCATTTATATATTTAAATTAAATTTGAATTATACAAAATTTTAAAAATCATACAATTTTTTATCAATAGAAATTTATTAAAATTTGATAATCTATATTTTTAACCAGATAAAATATAAAAGAATATGCATTTTAGGATTTTAACAATCAACTCGAAAAATTTCAAAATAAGGATTTGATTGACTAAAAATAAAAATTTTAAGAATTTAAGTAATATAATTTTAAAATATGGGATTCAATTATATATTTTATAAGGACTAAATTGGATATAGTATTAAATACATGATTTGAAATTTTGACGGAGGGAGATTCAATGTATAAAAAAATAAAAATATAAGAACTCAATAAAAAAAATAAAGATATAAAAGTTAAATGGAGCAAAATTAAAAGATAGGGACTTAATTAAAAAAAATTCAAAAAGCAACGGAACCAAAATTTGGATTTTTCCTTTAATGTGTGAAGATTTCAAAAAAGATGCTTAAGGAATCCGTTGAAATATAGATAATAAGTTAAAATTGTCCAATCCTAATAAGGTATGAGAAAGGATATAAAAAAGTGTAATTTATCAAAAATATCATGTAATCAATTAGAGCGAAAAATAGCAGCAAGAAATTACAGAAGATGTTAGTAAACATTTTAACAAAATACGTTATTGAGGTAATAAAGTTGAATTGGAAATAGAAATATGTAAATACAATCATTCTAATTTCTAATTCTTATATCCATCATTATTTGCTAATGTTCGATTAAAGGTCTGTTTGGTTTAGCTGATAGCTAATAGCGATTGCTGATAATTTATTAAACCAGCAGTTATTTTGAATGAAATTCGTTATCAGCTGCTAATTTTGAAGTTTTATCAAACATCTAGATTGTACATAATTAAGGAAAAACCTCTATCAGCTACCTTAAAAAAGCTAATCCAAACACTCCCTAAAAGGAATAATAGCTTTAATAACTTCAATTGTGTCATTGTGTCAAGCAAAACTTATAATTTAGGATGAGACATTAATTAAAAAAAAATTGCATAAACAATAAATAACCATTTGATAGTAAAGTTATTGACTTCAAAGAAAATTTCGGATAAATTTTGTCAATTACACCAAAAGTATAACATAAAAAACAATTAATGCAAACTTGGTAAAATTATATCTTTAGAATAAAATAGAAGTGTTGAAGTTAGCTAATAATATGAAAGCGAAATTAGACAATTTTTGTAGTGACTTTCTATTGAAAGTGAAAAAAATATATAACCCAAGAGGGTGTGGATGAGTTGGTAGGGAACTTTTTCAACTTAATCAGGGGTCTTTGATTCGAACTCTAAATACGTAGCTACTTTAAATTTTTTAAGGTTATATGATAATATGCTCTCAAATCTGACAAAAAAATTGTGGTTCATAGGTGTTTTTATAAATGAATACATCTTGATAATCATATTCCAATGCTCAAATTAATGAAACACTCTGCTTATTTTCTAGTTTAAAAATATTTTATTTTCCAATTATAGAATGAAAATTTCCCTCACACATTTAGCAATTTATCAATTTATTTTATATAATCTATAATGGACATCAAAAATGATAATTTCTTCTTTTATATATATAGCTAAATTCTGAAACAAGTTGAAATAAAATTATTATTAATATTATAATAGATGAATACTGACAGATTAAAATAAAAATATTATTTTAATATATAGTCGCCTTGAATTAAGTTACAATGGAACAACAATTTTAGAGAATGTTAATATAAATCTACAACATTTTTTTTCTTGACTTTTTGATAATTATTGTTATAAATTTTTTGCTTCTGGAGAAGTGACCTAATGTATATTACATTTTTTTTTTAACTCTCATTTTAAAACTTTCATGCTTTTAAACTTTCATATACACCGTAAATAAAAGCAAGTGAATATGCTATTCTTTTCCGAGCTTTATTTAGTTTTGAAGCAAGAATGCTGATAAGAATAGTTTCCAACTTTAATTTATAGCTGTGAATGCTGATAAAAAATTCTTTTCAATTTCGATTTATGGCTATCATACACATCAAGCACATATGGTTACAAAGTTACACAAATGTTTCTTTTTAAATATAATCGCTTTTTTATTCCTATAATTTATATTATTTTTAATTAAAATCTCTAAAATAATTTTGTAAATTAATTTTTTTTTTATGGTAGTCAAACTAATTTTCTTTAGTCAATCCTTAAATTATTTTTTTTTTCACATTTCAGCTAAAACTTTAAAAATGTTATTTTTGTATTTTCAAAAATAAAATTTTGTTTTGTATTTACAACCTATTCTATTATTTAATTTTATAATAACTACATAAATATCATTAAAATAATATTAAAATATTAAAATATTAAAAAAATATTTTCTTAAATTATTAATTGTATTAAAATGACAAATAAAATTAATTTAGTATTTTTACATAATTTTAAAATATATAATTTTGATTAATATGTTATATATGCATAATTTTTTTAAATGTTTGGATAACATTTCACTAGTTTTACCAACATTATATTTTATTTTAAATTTCAAATAATTGTTGAACTTAATTACATTTGGATTAGATATTTTATATTTTAGATATATTTTGAAATAATTAAAATTAGTTAATTAATTTTATTAATCATTATTAATAAAACTACGAATGTAAGAAAAATATTATTTTAAATGTTTATGACGATGGAAATATAAACATCTCCCAACACTAAGGATATAATTTCATTTGCAATGTCATCTTGCTGGCATTCTTTCAAATATCCGATAGAGCATTTATGCACAAGATCAATTTATTTATTTATGATTATTATGGTGACGGAACAATAATTATCGGTGGAAGCTTTGAAAATGGATGCATCCACCTTTTATTCCGACAAACATATGGATTGTGATTTCTACTCTTTTTATATATTTTTTTTATCAAGAAGGTGAGGGGATCTGAACTCTTTATCTCTAAATGGAGCCGATTTCGTTACTGGACCTAACCAATTTTACATAAATAGTTCAACATTTAAATGCATAAAAACACTATCCCTAAAACTTAAACTCATAATTTTAAAGTTTATAGGTTCCCTCTTACCACTTGAACCAAGTGGTGGGGGCATTTCCACTCTTTCTATATGATCCACAAAATTAATAACATGATAATATACCCAACTGTCAGGGAACATAAGTAATATGAGGCCATTCTTCAAAGGAATGAACATATTCTATGTTCTAATTTAATATTTGTCAAAATTAATGTTCTTAGCTCTAGTCCTTATCAGTCTTACAAAGAATATATATTAAAAAAAATGGTATAGTTGTTGAAAAAATATTTGAATTTTCTCTACCTATATTATTGCTAAACATGTCTATGTGCATTGCAAGCTATTCTCAGAGAAGATTCAACTTTGAAATTATTGGCCATCACGATAGCTTTTTGGGAAAAAAACACAATTTTGATTTATGTAGTTTCAATTTTTGAAAAATTTAATCATATGTAATTTTTTTTGTAATATTTAAATATTTATTTTATATTTCTTAAACTTGAATACCGTAACATCTAATATTGTTATTATTTTATAAAAAATATTAATATAATATTAAATTTCAATAATAAAATTATTTTATATGATTAATCTAATTAATTAATTAATTAATTTTTAAAATATAATAAATTTATTTTAAAACTTATTACTTTTGATTCATAATAAAATTAAAAATACATCTAAACATGATTTATTTTGAGTTCATTCTAATTAGTTGAATGCTATATTACTCAATAAATGATTTTACTAATAGAAATTCATATTATTTTAATCTAAAAGTAGTAAATTGTACCATTTATAAGGGTATCAAAGTGTAGAATTTATGGAAGCACATTATATTTAAATGTCGTAGAAAAAATTACAAGGCTACTTCTATCCTGAAGTAGTTCTCATTTTTCAAACTGTTTTTTCAGGAGAAAGAAGCGGGTGAAGCTAGATGACATTAGACGAGACGTATGGAATAAGTGGCAAGCTCACTGGCAGACGCCTAAGTGGAAAGATAAGTCTGCTCAGGTCAAAGCCAACTATCTAAGTGAGATTGAAAGTCCAAGTACCGATGTCATGAGACATATCAGTGGCTCTCGTAGCACAATTGACCGAGTCAAAACATTGGTATGACATTTATTAATATTTGTACTTTTTTTGTTAATTTCATTCCCTCACATTATCAGTTACTAGTATGGAATTTTTCACTTTTAAACTAAGAAGTTAGAGCGGGAGCCCACAACTTGAGAGATCTTCAAGAGAACCATATGAAGAAGGATGAATCTTCTATTGCAGAAACTTAATGTAAGTTACTTAAAATTTCAAAATCAGATTATTTTTTCAACCCAATATATATTTTCTTTTAATTGGTAATAGAATAAGATCATAGACATGGTCGAAGATGCATTACAGCCTGCTAATGATGGGTTATAGCCACCTATAGTAGACATGACGAGTCTCTATCTCGAGGCTATAGGTGACAAGAAGAAGCAGCGCATCTACGATCTTGGTTCATGTGTTTTTGCTCTCAATGGTAGCTCTTTGGGCAACACTGGTACATCAATACCTTTTGTTGTCCCATCATCTGATGATCGTCTACTTCATATAATTTAGTAGCCACTAGAGAAGGAGCAGAATTAGACGCTTCAGTGTGAGTAGGAGCGGGAGTAGCAACATAAGAGAGAGTGGAGAGAGATGAAGGCTAAGCGTCAATTAGTCTCTGCTCAGCTTGAGTGGCTTGAGCATGAGCATGAGCTTATGCGCCGTATGCCATAAGAGTGGAGGTTGATGATGAGGTGTATGCAAGCCGACCTTTCCGATGGTCGCCGTCCTTTGGTGTTGTAGTAGACGATTTGATAGATGACGATCCTCCTCTGAGTGATCCACCTACTTTGTGATACATTAGCGATCATGTATTTTTTATTTCTTTTTCTTGTATTTAAATTGATGCACAATAATATTTTTGGATTATTATAAATATATATTAATTAAGATTTATCATATTGATTTGGATCCAATTTTACGAATTGTCATTGTGCTAATACGACTTATATAATTGATATCGCATTGATTATAATTTATTATATTGGCATGTATTCCATTCTGTAATTGGCATCATACCAATGTGATTTATATAATTGGCATCCATCAATTAATTAAGATTTATTATATTAATATGAACTCATTTTTTATAATTGACATTGCACTCTAAATGAGTCTTGCCATCCTGAAATAAATTTTTTAATGTTATTTAGTAATTGTAATTCTCGAAGGAAATAATGTGTGTACATACACATTAAAATAATTTTAATGTGATTTAATAATTAAATCTATGTTAGTGTGATAAATCTTAATTAATATAGTATTGATTATATAGTAATATTGGACTGGTGATAATTCTAAATAAATCTGTTTTAAATTTATATATTAAAAATAAGAATTATTATTTCAATAGCAATACAATAAATTAAAAAATCTATATTTGATAAAAAAAATTGAATGAATTTAAAATAGGACCAAATAGAACTTTTAATTTTTTAGATTGGTCTATTTCATGATAAATTAAGCGACAAGAATATAATAGTTTAATTGAATAAAATCTGAAAGATATTTAAATTAATTATTAAAAACACATAAATTTAGTAGTATAATGGATCAAACACCTTTTTTTAGAGGTTGATTTGTTTCTCCTTTGCTTTTAAATACTTTAAGAATTTTTATTATTCTTTTAAATTATTTATACTTTATGAAGGAAAATGGTTTAAATTTTAAAGCAAAGAATACAGTTGTCAACCATGATCTTATATTACCTTATGAGGTAATACTAATTTAAAGTCTAGCTTCTTATGCAAACAAGGGGGGAAAAAGATAAATAAAAAATAAAAAATGAAAATGGGAAAGAGTTTTTTTTTGGGAAAAACAAAAGAAGAGAGAGGGCAACTTCAGTATGGCCATTTGCTGAAGCTTACGGTCGTTAAAGCCTTGAAGGCGTGACACTGTTCATCATTACAATAAAAATTTGGCAAAATCCACTCTATTTCCTTGTATATAGAGTTGACTGCAGTGACCTAATTTTAAGTGTGAATATGATTGTGAAAAGCAATAGCTCGTATTTGGACTCGCTAAGGGACTTATCTACCACATTAAACAACGAATACGATGGGTTTTTTTTTTTATTTGTTTTTTCAAAAATAACTTTTGGGTTGTAAATACGTTCAGTGCATTTTTGAATATATAAGTGGTGTTAGTTTTTGTATAAAAAGAATGTTTTATCAAATGCAAGTGCAACATTCATTATCAAGAAATGTTTTGATCAACAAAGTCAGATTCCACTGATTTTATAATAAATAGAATAACAAGAACATCAACATCCTGACCGAAAATTTAATTATTGCATGTTGCAATAACCATTTAATGGAACAGAAATTTGGAAGGATGGGCTGGGAGACAATGACCCAATTTAGTCCATGCTTGCATGCACACTTCTTTTAATTCATTGGTTGTGTTTCTGTGGTTCCCCAACTAAGTCCTGCAATTTTGTTGTAGCTCTGTCTTTGGTCAATCTATATTTGTTTTTTTACTTTTGTTGTTTCTTATATATATATATAGGAATATCCAAGTCTGCTTCAATAATATTTTATTTCTTTAATCTATTTGATAAGTTGATTATACTTACATTAGTCTAATCAGTAAATCATGCTATATTAGGTATTTGGTTTCCTTCATCAACTATATATTGCATTTTGCAATAGTTGGTTCCACCCTCCCCCTTCTTTTTTATTAATGAAATCAAATTTCTGCATAGTCATACTCACAAAGGCACCAATCATCAATATATTATTAGCAATGTAATTACTTCATAATGGATTATTTGGAATCATTTTGAAATTAGAAAAAAAAAAAAGTTGATAATGCATGATAATGACCTCCATTAGGAAATTTAATAATCGGAATGTTTTCACTTAGCCACTAAACTAAATGGGGCCAAGGTCCTACCTTATAAATGAGACATTATATAGTGATTCTGATATTTGATAAGTTGAAATGATAAATTAACAAAAATTAGACATTTAATTAAAGTGATAAAAACTAAAACCTAATAGCACATTAGTGAATTCTAAATAATTTGATATTATTCGTTTGGCTTTTAACTTATCAAAGACCGGAATCATTATAAAAGTTCTCCTTATATATATCCCCGAGATGACAACTAGTTCGAGGTTCATTTTGGACCACATGTATTTAGGAAAGGGTACTCCTGTAACACTGGTTATACAGAATTTTGGAAACCTTGTGACCACATCTTTCCAAGTATATAGAAAAGGATGAAGCTGGATGACGAAAATAACAGATTTTATGCACTAAAAACTGCGCATGCTGAATTAGAGATCAGCAGAGATCTATATCATCAATCGGATACAGCAATAGCCACAAGGTGAAACAAATCATGGAAGACATATTTTTTGTATCTTTAACTTGATTAATAAATAGTATAAGCTGCTAATGGAAGACAAAGACCTTCTTGGCCACTCAGATAGCTAGAAGATATTTAAATCATTAGGCTTTCTTTATAGGACCTATCTTTTCATCAGTTAGGTCATCCCACAAAGCTTTAACAGTTTTGTCTCATCTTTAGATTTATCCTCCAACATTAAGTTACCGCTTTCTTATTATTCATTTTTTCATCGATTCCATTTTCTTATTTCTAACAATATCATGATATAAAAAATTTAATTTTTTTTATAATTTTTATTTTTTAAAAATATTCTAATTTGTTAAATATTTATTAATTTTAGCATAAACATTTATTTGATTAAAATTAAATAAAAATAGGGACATAATATCTTGTCAAATGTCTAATTTATTATTTTTTAAAGGAAAAAATTCATTATGCAGCCCTTGAATTTTTATGATTTGTTTCATTAAGTTCCTATACATTTATTGTGTTTTGAAAGACCCTTAAACATTTATTTGATACACATCAAACCCTTAAACATTTATTTGATATAATATTGAACCCTTAAACATTTATTTGATACAATATCGAACTCTTAAATATTAATTCTACTTTCCCTTTTTTTTGTTAAAAAGGGTTCAATGTTGTATCAAATAAATGTTTAAGGGTCTTTTAAAATACAATAAATGTATAGGGACTCAGTGAAATAAACCATATAAGTTCGAGAATCTATTAATGGGTTTTTCCTTTTTTTTTAAATTGTTAAAATTTTTATGGTACATTGGTATAGAAAATTTAAATGTTGAAAATTTTTAAAAATTCTATTATAAATTCAAAATTTTGAAAAATTATTTTAATTTAGTAATTTAATTAAATTTAATATTAATAAGCATTTATTTAAAATCAAATAAAAATCACGAACATCATAATAAAGAATTAAATTTACTATTGAAAAATTGTTAAATTTAGAAATAGTTGTCATTACAATGATTTTAAAATTAAAATAACTTTAATAAATATAATTTTATTTTATTTTATTTTATTTTATTTTTGCAAAATATTCCACTCTAAATTCATTTTATTAGAACTAAACAAAAATGTGATAGTGTGAAATGTGAATGCTTATTAATAGAGATAGCTAGACCAAAATACCCTACATGCGAAGGATTTACCAAACAGCAATTTCTCACATAAAGATTCCATACGCACTGTAACTATAAAAAAAAAAAAAAAATAGTAATATGGTAGTCTCATCTCGCTTTGACTATTATAGTTCTTCTTTGCTTTTTACAACCCCAATTAACTCCTTTGGGCTTTTTTATATATTTAAAAATAGGCCTATATCATTCTTCTCGAATCCATGCTTCGATTAGGAAAACTAAATCATTCACAAATAAAAATTATGTTCAACCATCCTTAACAATAAATATCCTTAGTTTTGATACTATCAAAATTACACACTCATCCACTTGTTATTTCCAATCATGAACTGAGTAATTCACAAGACTCAAAGATGAAAATAATGTAAATATGTAAACATAATGCAAACACACAAGGGAAACATCTCAATTAACACAAATGAAAACCAAAAACATAAGTCAACAAGTTACACCCCCACTCTTCGTACACATTGTTAGTGATGTGCCTTAGGTCAATTATGTAAAAGCCACATTTTAACTTTATCATATTTTCATATTATTAATAAAGAGACATTTTCATTATTATATGTTCCATGAATGGTTAATTATGTCTAAAGTCATCATACTTGTGACTTGATAGTAAAAGTCTTACATGAAAATTAAATTCTATTTTGAATTATCCCTAGTTGGTCATTATTGTTGGAACAATGATGAATGAAGAATAGTTTGAGGTTTGACTGATGATTATATTTTACTGATTATATATATGAGATAGTAAGTCAACTCATAGGTATATGTCTAAGAAATGATACATTGGATCGACCCGCTATGAGAATATTGTTGGGTTTCCATTTATTCATACACAAAGTGAAAAATAAAAATTTTAATCATGAAACCCTTACAGGATCCATGTAATTCGGTTAAATTGATTGGGAGAGAGATTCCAAAACTCACTAAGATGATTTCAAGGCAAGAATGTTGGAAGGAAGAGAGGGTGACACCCTACCTCAAGCTTTTCGTATAGGTCTTGTCAGATAAAGACACTGCCAATAAAACCACGCCCTCTACTGATATCCACACAAATAGGGTAGCCTAAGCAATGTAGGTGTGCTAGCACCTTTTCAAAGACAACTCTTATTTTTCTTTTCCTATCTTAGTGTTTTTCTTTTTTCAAAAGAAGTGGAGGAAGGAGGAGAATCATAACTTGGAAAACCTTAGAGAAAGAGATGTATATATAGACATCCCATCTAGGGGGGTTTCTTTAATCACTTACTTACCAAAACAATTTTAGTAAGATTAAATTTCATTTTAATTTTGATTCTAATTCTAAAATTAGAATTATTTCCTATTTATTTAAAATAACACTTACATTAAATAAAATAAGGAAAATAAGTATAAATATAAATATAAAAATATACACACATATATTTATTTATTTATTCTTTCAGAGAGATTATTATTGGGTTAATTACCCAAGTCTACTTTGGGCCTATTCTAAGTGTGCGACCCTGTAGGTTTACATAACGTTGGCAGCAGACCTAAAATTTCTATTTTAGCCCACAAGTCATAAGTGGCCTCTAGCAAGACATTATGACTACCCAAGTTGTGTGAAGGCCGATAATCCAACACAACCTAATTCACAGCGTGTATTATAGTCCTTTTGTTACACGATATCTTGAATGAACATAAGGCATATTTCATGTCTGTAAGCACCAAATTTTGGGATGACTAGAGCATGAATGCGACAGAGGACCTAATGATGAAAATTGACTGTGAAATTGGATTTATTGAATCTAATTTATTGGTTTTGTACTAAATTATAAATTTCTTTTATATCCTATTTTTAAATTTTATTTTTTTATTTATTCATTTATTATATATATATATTTTCTTAAAAAAATTTAAAAAATAATCAAAAAGAAAAAAAAAAAAAAAGCGGGCCAACTTCGGCCCAAGGTGGCCAAATGAATTTAAAATGGTCAAAAATGACCATATTGGCCACCAATGGCTAATCAAATCAGAGAGTGGCCAAGTATGGCCATTGTCTTTAATTTTGCTTTGGTCGGAATTATATAATTTCGTTCGGACCTAAGCAAGTTCTGATAAAAAATAAGGCGTCCGTATTTTTATTTATTTATTTATTTTATCTTGATTTTGATAGGTTGTTAGTTTTGTTTTTTGATAAAGATATTGATAAATACGATTATTATTTTAAAAATAATATTTTTTTATTATTTTATTTTTATCCTATACTGTATGTAGGGTTACAGGTGTTTTGTCTATAAATACGCCTTTTTCTTTCACAAAGAGGGAGGCTCTCTTTACCTTAATTTCCTGATTCTTTGCCGTAAGGAGGCTTCTAGGGGTTTTGATTATTTTCTCTGCTTTGTGATTTTTAGTTGTGAGCCAAAATAGTAGTCCTTTCTCTTTTTATTTTTACGTTGTTTTCTTTTAGTTCATTACCATAATCAGATTCAAATAAAACTAAAATCACAAACGACCACAACAAAAGCCACAGGCTTCCATCAATGGTGATTACCTTCTGAGGAGAATCGATACTGCATCCCATTCTCATCTTCATCTCCTTTCTCTTTATTTTGATTTTAATTTTATTTATTTATTTTATTTGATTTTCTTTATTTGTTATATTAAATCATTCACTAATTTTTTTTATTTGAGTATTTTTTGTTTTTCATGATGGACGAGGTGATATAAATTCACTGTAGAGATCAAAACCCATGGAGGACCCATGAAGATCCATGGAATGCCATGGATTAAATTTTGTACTTTCACGTAATATTAGGTTTTCTGAGTTTTGTTTTATTTTATTTTATTTTTTGTGTTTTAATGGTATTTGTATTGTGTATTTATTTTGATTTTGGGCATGTAACTATTATTATACGTAGGTTGTAATAGCCCCGATAGTAGGAATAATGAAACCCTTATTTTTCTGCACTTTAAAAATCAATTAGTAAATTAGGTTCACTTGGTAAAAACCTAATTAAAATTAATGGTGGCTTTAGTAAATTTAGGTTGCATGTAAATTAAATTAGGGTTAGATATCATTGAATGCATGTTTTAATTGTTTTGCTTATTATTTTTATGATTTATACATTTTTTTTTATTATTCTTACGATTTGTATGTTTATTTGTT
>CATIWM010100068.1:0-16986 GCA_949671775.1 Mallotus repandus | reverse complement strand
TTAAGGGTGCTAAAAGAGAATGGGATCAAGGATGCCAAAGCACTGGCTCACATCCATAATGCTCTTATTGACTCCAATTCACCAAGAATTATTAGAGTCTCAATAGCAAAAGAAGGATGGGCCATACTCCAGGAAGAGTTCCAAGGAACTGCACAAGTGAGACTCATCAAACTCAATAATTTGAGAAGAGAATTTAAGAATCTCAAGATGAAGAATGGTGAGAGTGTGAAAGATTACTCTTCCAAAGTCATGGAAGTGGTAAATCAAATGAAAATTTATGATGATACTATTCTTGATCAAAGAATAGTTTAGAAAGTGCTTGTTAGCCTAACGAAAGATTTCGACACAATTGTCTCAATCATTGAAGAATCTAGAGACTTGAGCAGTCTTAGTGTTACTGAGTTGTTTGGCTCCTTGCTAGCACATGAGGTAAAATTAAGCAAAAGGACAGAAGGTGCCTTTCAAATACGGCATTAAGCAAAGTCATCAAAGCAAAAAGGAAGTAAAGGTAGAGAAAAATATTTTGAGAAAGAAAGAAAGAATGTTCGAGCATATAATGGCACTATGAAAAATGCTTCCCATAAAGGAAAATTTCCTCCACGTGGCACTTATGGTAAAACCAATCATCTAGAAAAGGATTGTTAGTTCAAAGGCAAGGCCTAATGCAGATTTTGTAAGAAGTTTGGCCACATTGAGAAAGATTATAGAGCAAAATATGGCCAGCAGAATAATCAAGAACAACATGTGAATTTCTCTAAAAATAATGATGAAGACCACTTATTCTATGCTTGTCAAGATATAAGTTCTAATAAAGGCAATAAGAGGTGGCTTATTGATAATGGATGCACAAGTCATATGACCTATGATCGAGAAATCTTCATTAATCTTGACACTTCTGGGAAGATTCCTATTTGAATGGGCAATGAAGCAGTGGTGGAATCCCAAGGCAAAGGGACTGTACAAATCGATAACAAAAAAGGTGTTAAGCTGATAAAAAAATGTTCTTTTAGTCCCTAAGCTCAATGAAAATTTGTTAAGTGTTCCTCCAATGATCAAGCATTGATATTCTGTCAATTTTGAGGGTGATCACTGTACCATATTTGATCCAAAAAAGAGGGAGATTGCTCATGTGAAAATGCAAAATAAGAGCTTTCCCCTGAAATAGAATGACTCTGTTGAAGAGGCTAACAAAGCCCAAAGTGATGAGACATGGTTATGGCATAAGAGATATAGGCACTACAACTTAGGTGCTCTCAAACTTATCCTCCAAAGAGATATCGTCTGAGGACTTCCTTCAATTCATGATGCTAATAGTTGATGTAAAGCCTGCTAACTTAGTAAGCAACACAGGAAGCCTTTTTCAATAGAGAGTACATGGAGAGCAAAGGAGAAACTTGAACTTGTTTACACCGACATTTGTGGACCCCAGAGGACTTTGTCCCTCAGTGAGAACAGATACTTCATATTGTTCATTGATGATTTCACCTGAATGACATTGGTGTATTTCATGAAAGATAGATCGAATGTGTTCCATATCTTCAAAAAATTCAAAGCTCTTGTGGAGACACAAAGTGGCTGCAAGTTAAAAAGAATTCGATCTGATAGGGGAAAAGAGTACATGTCCTTTGAATTTGACAAGTTTTGTGATGATGCAAGTGTTGAACATCAACTCACAGTTGGGTATACACCTTAGCAGAATGGAGCTTTTGAAAGAAAAAATAGAACCGTTATGGAAATTACAAGATGCATGCTTGCAGAGAAGAAAATACCCAAGAAATTATGGGCAGAAGCTATGTATACTACTGTATACTTGTTAAACAGGCTTCCCACTAAGGCTGTGCAATAGAAAACTCCATTTGAAGCTTAGAGTGGGGCTAAACCAAGAGCTAAACATCTTAGGGTGTTTGGCTTAATTTGCTATGTACATGTCCCATCTCAAAAGAGGGGCAAGCTTGATGATAAATCACAGAAAGGAATTTCCTTGGCTATAGCTCTCAATCAAAAGGCTATAAGATCTTTAATCTCAACACTGAAGACATTATAATCAGCCTAGACATGGAATTTGATGAGAATGCAATATGGAATTGGGATGAACAAAAGATTGAAAGAAGTATTATTCCAGTTCCTCAATCTGAAGAGCATCCAGGAGATGTTCAAGAAGATTATGAAGATGATGATGATGGGTTTTCTCTAACCACTTCAGTAAATTCTCCAGATGAAGTTCATTGACCATCATCTGATGAGAATGCTACGGGTCGAAGAATTAAAAGACTCTTGACTGACATCTATCAAGATTGTCCAATCATCCATCTAGATCCAGAGATGTGTGAATCTTGGCACTTTGCAATTCATGAACCAAATACCTATACTGAAGCTTCCAAGGCTAAGGCATGGCAAGAAGCCATATTGAATGAAAACAATATGATTGAGAAAAATCACACCTAGGAGTTGGTTGATAGACCGAAGAACAGAAAAGTGATCGGTGTAAAATGGGTCTTTAAAACCAAGCTAAATCCAGATGGGTCGATCAACAAGCATAAGGCGAGATTAGTTATCAAAGGATATTCTCAATAAGCTAGAATTGATTATGGAGATACCTTTTCCCCAATTGCAAGGCTTGATACAGTTAAAAATTTAATCGCATTGGCTGCTCAAAATAATTGGAAGATTTACCAACTTGATGTCAAGTCCGCATTCCTCAATGGTGACCTCGAGGAGGAGATATATGTTGAGTAACCAAAAGGGTTTGTTGTGAAAGTAATAGAATATCATGTTTATCATCTTAAAAAGGCCTTGTACGGGCTGAAACAAGCTCCTAGAGTTTGGTATAACAAAATTGACTCTCATTTCTGTGACCAAGGCTTCAGGAGGAGCAAGAATGAGCATACACTTTACATCAAAAGGCATGGCAAGTTGGACATTCTACTTATTTCACTTTATGTTGATGATTTACTTGTAACTGGTAACAACCCAGAAATGATCATGACCTTCAAGAATGAGATGAAGAAGAATTTTGAGATGACAAATTTAGGGTTGATGAATTATTTCCTTGGCATGGAGGTTCATCATTCACAACATGGAATATTTATTTCACAGGCCAAATATGCAGAAGCCATTCTAAAGAAGTTCAAAATGCAAAATTGCAAGCTAGTGGCAACTTCACTTATAGTGAATGAGAAGTTATCCAAGTCTGATGGGCAAAAGAAGGTTGATTCAAGCTACTACTGGAGTCTTGTTGGTAGTTTGTTGTACATTACAACTACTAGACCTAATTTGATGTATGCGGCAAGTCTAGTTTCAAGGTTTATGAATGAACCTAGTGAAATTCACTTAGGGACAGCTAAGAGAATCCTGAGATACCTAAGGGGAACTTCAGATTATGGAGTGTTTTTCCAACCATGTTCAAGCTCTAAGCTAGTCATTTGTTCTAACAGTGACATGGGAGGTTCTATTGATGATATGAAGAGTACCTCTGGCTACACTTTTACATTTGGTTCTGGAGTCTTCTCATGGATCTCTAAGAAGCAAAAAGTTGTTGCTCAATCAACTGCCGAGGCAGAATATATCATAGCATCTATGGTAGTTAATCAAGCCATATGGTTAACAAAATACTTGCTGATATGGAGTACAAGCCATTTGAACCCACTGAAGTCTTAGTGGATGATAAGTCAACCAGTGCTATAGCGAAAAATCTAGTTTGTCACAGCCAAAAAAAAAAAAACATATATGAAGGTAAAATTTCATGCAATCAGAGATGTAGAACAAGAAAAGGAAGTTAAACTGGTTCACTGTCCTACCGAATTTCAATTAGCTGACATATTTACCAAGGCTCTTCCAAAAGCAAGGTTTGAGTTCTTAAGGATGATGCTCGATATTTCCAGCAAAAGTCTCAAGGAGGAGTGTTAAGAAATGAGACATTTGCTAAATAAAAGAATGGTTTACATGATTCTAATAATTATATTAGTAATGCTAATAATATTCTATGGTTAAGGTTGCATGATTTTTAACTTAAAGTTGTTGTTTCCACCAATAAAGGAGGAGATGCATGATTATAATTAGCATCTTTCTTTAGTATAAAAGCCATGCACATCGAGGCAAATATATTGTACAAAAAAAATATATTTCTTTTAATTATAAGAATTTTCTTCTCTCATTTATTACTACTTCTCACCATCCCAAACCAAAATACAATCTCTGGTTTCTAACAAAGACCGTTGAGTAGATGGTGCATTTGAAATGCATATCTAGACCTGATATGAGTAAGACTTCATGAATGGCACCTTGGCGAAGGACCTCCAGAACCTCCTTCTCCTTTTCTCTCTTGTGATTTGCCAAAGATACCTCACTAGAATGAGACTTGTACCTCATCAGGAATCCAACTATCTGCCAAGCTTGCACGTACTTACACACACTTGCCGCTCTGAAATTTTGCATCTCAGGACTGAAATCTTGAGACGCTCGGCCTGCCAATAATTATACTGAGATATCAGACAAGAAGCATGTACAAGAGCAGAATCATAAGAGAGTTGTGGCCTATGTAAAGGGGAATATGCATATAACAAAATGGATGTATGAGTGCTACTTTTCGTAGATTGATGTGGGGTTCTACCTATCTAGATTATCTATAACAGTTGCAATCACCTCGCCCCATTTTTGCTGTTTATTTTGAAACCTGCCCCCTGTCAAGTGCCTCTTTGTCCAAATCATTAAATCAGCAAAATACTGACCGTCAGTCTGTCACTAGAACTTGCAAGTAATTCTTTAGCTGGTGTACGAACTTGATCAAATTCATATTCAAGCAAGGCGACAGAATTTAAATCAATTCAACAATATTTGTTTCTGTTGAAAACAAATGACCCCTGAGAGTGTAATGCAAAAGGCTTTTCGAATTCACTGTTATCTTTTACAGTGGAGAGTTGATCATTAATAAACTGTGAGGATGAAAAGCATTGTACCTGCTATAAGTCCCTCAACTTCTGGTACACTCCTTCGATGACCCAAAATGTCGTAATGGCCATAGCATACTCAACTTCTGGTAACACCAAGCTCTCCAGATATCTGTAATTTCAAATTAAGTGATAGAGGGCATGAGTATTGATGGAAAAGAGCTGATATATCCACAGGCATCATATATATATATATATATATATATATATATATTAAAGAAAGTTCGAAAACCAAGAATCTGAAGAAATATTAGCAGGTGACACATGATACCTGCAGTTATTCTGGTTAGTCTTATGGACAACAGTGTTAGGAGGAACATCCTATTTTGGGGCCTTTGACTTGAACCAACCAATCTCTTCATCTAAAGAAGCCAAACCATCCAGTACAACTTCCATGTCATTCGCATCATCCGACCCCTTAGAAGCTTTGATCAACACACTGGCCAAGCTGTAAACAGTCCAATAAAAACATAATACTGTTTTCTGCAAATTTGGCACATATTCTAAAATAAATGCCATTAATTGAAGCAAATCTATAAAGAAAGAATTGCATGCACGGTGCTAAGAATAAAGTAGCAGCCATCTTTTGAAAGACGAGATCGACAGACCATTCTCCAACGCTGAGAATAAAAGGGTGTCTGGTAGCTCCAGTGTGTTTATTATACACTTCTCAGTAATCCCACTTTTCTCATCTTCTTCCCTCGATTTACCCTCCATTTTTCTTCTCTGTATGATTGCAAGTCTTGATCCTCCGTTTGCTTCTAGGTACGTACATTGTGCTGTTAGAGCTTCTAATACTTTCTGTTGTTTTTTTTTTTTGAAAAGCTAATACTTTTTGTTGTTGATTAATGGAAAAGGATGTCTCAGCTTTTGTCTTTCCGTAATGGTGAAGGTGAAGGCACGACTCACATTATGCATTTAGGTTGGTCTATTTGTAAGAACAGGAATTCTGAAGTTTTTAATCCTTCTACTCCGGACCTTTTTGTGGCTGTTTAAACAGCTTCTGAGATGTTCCAAAATATTTGAGAGCCCAAAAATTGAAAATTTAAAGTTGATGCTGCTTTCAATCGTCTATCTTCTTCTGCAGGTGCAGGTTTAGCAGTTGTTGCTCCAGGTTCTGCAGGTATAGCTATGGAACTACTTTCAAGAAATCTGTGATCAAGCTGTGTTTTCCTTTTGGGTTATAGGTTCCATTGTCTAGTGTTTATGTTTACATTTCAGAATTTTGCTAACATATTATGTTAACGCTTAGGTAGCTGACCTGTTGACTGTGTCTCTTCTTCCTTGCATGTTGTTGTGCAGCTGTCATAAAATTCCTAGAATTCTAAATATCTCTTTGCATATCATTGTTTAGTTGCTAAACTAAATAATTACTGTGTTTAATCATCTTGATTTTGAGAGGTTTTATGCGCCTCTATATTAAGCCAATACATGGAACTTGGCATGATTATCCTTCTTTAGCTTTTGCTTCGCCTTAGTGAAGCTAAAGTTTTATAAGTGCTGAAGCAAAGTGACTTCAAGTTTCATTTTTTATGAGCTTATTTTTTCTCTGTGAATTTCAATCATCTCTACTTGTAATATCTCAACAAATGTTAATTGGTTTTGTATTATGCTGGTTTAGCTGACTGCCCTTGATACATTAATTTAATCATCTCAATTTTGTTTAATGCATTAATTGATACAAATAAAAACAACTATGTCAACTTACATAAATGTCATCAGTCACAACTCACAAAGACACGGAAAGATGCACGCACCATAATAGAGGCCACCCTTAAGTCTAAGGTTTATCGTAGCTGCATTCTAGTACAAATTATGTCTAGTTGATGCTATCCATTAGCTGACTTGTTATTTAAATATGTTTGATGATGTTCAATCATCTACATTCACAATCACGAATGTGAGCGTAACTGAACATAAGCCTTTTTATTCCAAATTGAAATCGCAAAATATAGAAAGACTATCAATCAATCACCAAGAGCTCATCATAACACTTATCGGAGATGAACTTGTTCATCATATCTTCAGAGCATAAAACTCCTCCCTTCTTTAAGAACAACTTCATTAGATCTTTCGATCGACCTCTAATTGAAGTAATTCCTAGATGCTCATGTAGCACTACATAAGGCGCGTGGCCAATGTAATTTTTTGTTAAGGTGGTTTCTGTTAGGTTCTAAAACACCATTTCCGGCATAAATTTGTACCCTACTTGCTTGAACTTCATCTTGATAGCTTGGTATTTTCTAGGCCACTCATCTGAATTGCATGTTTCATTGAAGTCCACATCGATAAACACAAAAAATTTCTTTACCATCTTGTCTTCATCGAGTTTTTCCGATGATGCAAATTGCAGAAGGTTATCAAAAACTTTATGAACATCTACTTTTAATCCCCAAGGCATTCATTCCATGAAATTAATCTTACTTTGTAGATCATCCCCTTCAATCTTGTGCAGTGTAGGATTGTTAGAAAACGTCATTAATTTCCCTTGCCATACACCCTCACTTAGATCCGAAAGAATAAGTCTAAGCGTAATACTTTGGATTGTGCTGATTCCATCCATGTTGGGTGAGATATCTGAGATGGTAAGGGAGCTTCTAAATTTCCCTTGGAATGAAAGATGTTCCAACAAAATTAGCCAATTGATCAACACTGATAACTCTAAATTGGATCCCTTGCTTTTGGAACCTGCATCGATGAGAAGAACGGGTAAAGGAGCGGGGTTTCCCCCATAAACACTCTGAAGCTTAAGTCAGTATTTGTATGGAGAAAATAATAATAAAGAGCAATGTAGACTAGTATAGAATAAAAGGATGTGGGATGAGTGTTTATGAGATGATAGAGCCATGGTTTGATGTAGAACGAGTGTATGAGAATCTGAGAATGTGGAGATGATTAAATGAATGATATGAGATGTATATATAAGGAGAGTTTATACATAAACCTGAGAGGAATAAGATTCCTTAGTCTTATAGGACTTGGTCTCCTTGGTGTGTAGGAATTGAGTCCTTTTGCTTATTGATGAAGGATTGTAGTCCTTATTAGAGTAGGATATTGAATACGGGGTATTAAGAGTCCCCCCTGAAAGTCTAGTCAGATATTTATGTCTGAATGTCGTTTCTATCAAATGATGTAAACTCAAGATTTCATTGTTGAGCATTAACAAAAACATTTCACTTGGATGCTAGATACTTGGGATGCAATTATCGAGTATCTTTGAACATAGTTTGCTTAGATTTGAGATACTCGGGATGCTACTGTCAAGTATTGATGAGCACATATCGCTTGAATGATGGATACTCAGGATGCTACTGTCGAGTATCAATGAGCATATCTCGCTCGGATGATGGATACTCAGGATGCTACTGTCGAGTATCGATGAGCATATCTCGCTCGGATGATGGATACTCGGGATGCTACTGTTGAGTATCATCGAGCACATCTCGCTCAGATAAGAGATGCTCGGGATTCAACTGTCGGGCATCATCAAACAAATCTTGCTCGAAAAAGGGATACTCAGGATTCAACTATCGAGTATTATCAAGGACATCTCGCTTAAATTTCATACACTCGGGATGTAACTGTCGAGTATCATTCGAGCACATCTCGCTCGGATAGAAGATGCTAGAGATTTAACTATTGAGCATCATTCAAGCATATCTCGCTTGGATAGGAGATGCTAGAGATTCAACTATCGAGCATCATTTGAGCACATCTCACTCGGATAGGAGATGCTCGGGATTCAACTATGAGCATCGTTCAAGCACATCTCATTCGAATAGGAGATGCTTTAGATTTAACTGTCGAGCATCATTCGTGCACATTTCGTTCGAATATGAGATGCTCGGGATTCAACTGTCGAGCATCGTTTGAGCATATTTTGCTCGGATAGGAGATGCTCAAGATGCAATTATTGAGCATCGTTCGAGCACATCTCACTCAGATGTTAGATACTCAGGATGCTACTGTCAAGTATTAGTGAGCACATTTCTCTCAGATCATTTGATCTCTCTTACCAATTAATAATTAAAAAAATAAATAATTGAGAGAGGAACTTATCTCTTAATGTACTATTGTCTCGCCTTTGAGTTATTGAATATTTATGTTCGTTGTTTATTTTGAATAGTTCTTGCTCAGATATGGTTCACGTAGTTAAATAAAAGCCTCTTCAAGGCTTTTGATCTCATCTTGGGCCGCCACTTTGATGTAGGCTTCTAAGCCCATTTGAAATGGTTGGCCATGAATCAAATGTCTTCTAAAAGATCTAACCTTGTTGACTTTCACTGGAAATCATATTCTGCTCGGCACCAATCTTTGGTGATTCCTCTTTTCTTGAAAATTAACATGCCATACATTCCTCAGATTAAAAGTGGAGCTGGTGGGGCTTTGCTTGGCTCAAATCTTCGGTGATGTAATTCCTTTTTTGTTTGTTTATTTAACTTAGAATCCCGATGGTGAAGTTTTGGCTCTGAGATAGCATAAGCTAGAGAATAATGAACTATGGTGATCAATTGTCTTAGAATTTGTTATTCATTGCTTGGAGTCTGTGTGCTTATAAAGTTGATGCTTGATACTTGGCGATTCGGTAAATGCTCGATGCTCGGAAAGAGCTCGATAATCAGAGTTTATTTTCTATTATGATAACTATTCATGCTTCCACTTATATGCTAGTTGACGTCTCCTTACCCATAATAGTAAGAATTAGAATTTAACAACAAAGATATCCAGTTGCTCGATTATCTTAGGATTTAGAGTTTGGTCAATGCTCGACACTTAAAACTTAAGCTTATGTTTACTTGGATATTAGTGCTCACAGCTTTTGAATGGAACTTCAGAGCTTTTATATGTAATTCAGATCTTGATGCTCGGTACAATTTTCTTGCTGTCTGTCTTGAATTCTCATCTTTGGAGCTATTGTCAAATCTATGTAGTTCATGCTTGTAGTTTCTATATTATAGATCATTCACAATATAATGCTCGAATAGATCCACATATTGATGCTGACATAAGAAACTCAACAACTTCATGTTAATTCTAGTTGCCAGCTTTGTAACTCGATGTTTGTATTATTGGAAACTTGAAGCTGTAATGCTGAACTTTCTTATCTTCTTCCTTGTGTTGCTTTGAATCTGTGATCATGGTTTTGCCATAGTTATTTCTTCTATTTTTTTAACTAATATGTGCGCAGACTGTGATCTTTATTTTTCAATTTTAACCTGAGGTCCAGGCCTAGATGTCTTTATGCTCGGATATCTTGATGTTCAATGGTTACTTCCTCGATGCTCAAAAGGTGTCAATGCTCAGACATCCAAGGCTTTATTGATCGAAGCTTGGCTTATAATGCAAGACCCATTCTCATTTAAGGCACGCCGTCTTTGTTGTCAACTTCCAGCTTTTTTGAGTTCCGAGCGGTAAAACTTCTAATCAATAATGAAGGTGAGTGGAGCTTTCAACAGCTTAAAGCTCTTTTGTTTCCAGTGCTGCATCTCTAAGTGCATTAGTAGGAAATTTCCCGAGTGATTTTAAGACCAGGCATATGCATGACACTCGTATGGACCTTCAATTACTCGTCTTTATTTTAATACATAATAAAAGATCTATTTCCAAATTGAACCCGGTCGATCGCTTCTCTGATATGTTGGTATTTTTGCTTTTTCCTTATTACTAGTTCAACAATCTTTCGAGGAGCTTTTGTGTTTTATACCTCTGTTTATGTTCTATGGAATCAGTACATCAATAGGGTCAAGTTGTATGTCTGACAAATTGGTGGCTCTGTTTCTCTCTTTAATAACATGGAGGGGAATTTTCGGCTGGGGAATTACAGTTTTGAATTCTCATCAACTGAATCTTATAGGTTATTATGCAAAACAGGAAGGTTTGCATCGTTAGGTGACATTTCCATGTTGCTTTTAATTTGAATATTGAATATATTGTGGTGTTGAGTAATTTAGCGATATCTCTATCACTGCACATTAGTTGATTTGTATGCAAACGCTCCGACGAGAGGTTTACATGACCAAGTATAGGCCTCAGCTTCACCTCCTATCTGTCTTCATATATGAATCTTTCGTATGAACTTCTACTATCATATTTCTCATATATACCTGATGCTTTTGCTTGACTCATAGCTCTGAAGCACATGTGGCTATCAACTTACAAACCAAGTGTTGCAATCGAAAGACATGAAGCGATGTGGTATCCTTCAATGAAATGTCTACGATAGCTATCAATGCTCGAGATGGCTTATGATCTTTAGTACTCAGAGGCTCAGTGGGTATTGATGTTGGATTATACAAAGCTTTGGTGCTCGGTAGGATGGTTGGTCGGTGTTCGGAGTTCAGTCTTTGATTCGAGGGCCTTTTGTAGTGAACTGCCCTTGAAATAACTTTGCGTGAACTTTAGTTATGAGTTTTGCAATTTATTATCAAGTAACTAGTAGGTTAAAATTGCACAACTCCATCAATTGATAAGGCACCTTAAGTTCGTGCTTATTGACTTCAATGATCTCATATTATATTATTTATTTTCAGCTATTCTTAGTTTACTGCATCATGAATGAACATTCGATGACTGTTAGTTATTGCTTGCTCATGATGTTCTCGCTAGCTTTGTACCTCCATCGAGCTATTGTCAGTATAAATTATTAAACCTGTGAGTTTCTTGCTGGTTGTCTTAAAGCTTATAAAAATTTGCTGGTGTTAACCCTCCTATTTCCATAAAATCATAAATCATCAGGTCACTGCCTTCATGATTGTGCACCATGAATCTTGATGGCCCACTCGTAGTCTTTTCGGTATTTCAACTCTTTTACGCACAAATCTAGCTAGCACTGCCACTATTGCTCATAATTATATTCCACGTTTTACATGAATCTAGTACTGAATATTTTGAGCTTTTGCCTCTTTGGTCAGAGTGGCCCTTGAAAAGGTCTGATCTCCAGACCATCTATATAGATGTAAACCGAGATTAATGGTTGAAGCGCTGTAGTTGTCTTGAATGTAGTATGATAGTGATACAACTTAAATTTCTTGAATGATTTGATTGTTTGTTTGGGCTATCGGGCTAGGTTCCAAACAAGTAATCAATGATAATTCAGAATTTTAATTCTGTTATGCCTCGCTCTTAATTTTCTTATTTTGAAACAAATAAGAAGAGCCAAGTTTTTCTCTACAGACGGCACCACTTGATAACTCCAAATCAGATCCTTTACTTATGGAACTTGCATCGACGAGAAGAATGGGTAAAGGGGCGAGGTTTCCCCCATAAATACTCTAAAGCTTAAGTTAGTATTTGTATGGAGAAAATAATAATAAAGAGCAATGTAGACTAGTATAGAATAAAAGGATGTGGGATTAGTGTTTATAAGATGATGAAACATGGCTTGATGTAGAATGAGTGTATAAGAATATGAGAATGTGGAGATGATTGAATGAATGATATGAGATGTATATATAAGGAGAGGTTATACATAAACCTGAGAGGAATAAGATTCCTTAGTCTTGTAGGACTTGGTCTCCTTGGTGTGTAGGAATTGAGTCATTTTCCTTATTGATCAAGGATTGTAGTCCTTATAGGATATTGAATACGGGGTATCAAACATAATTTCCTTTGCCTAACCAAAATAAGATCTTATGTAGCAGCAATGCATCAACAAGGATCATCTTTATAATCCAAATATCGTTCCTTCCTTTGTTTCTTGAGATCATCTTTATAATCCAAATATCGTTCCTTGTCATATTTCATGTAAGCTCTCTTAACCTTATCATGTAAGCCTTCTTGAAGCATTTCATGGTCACAACTACATCATAATCATGATAATCAAACAAACTCCAAGTGTTGGAGCACATATAAAACTCTGGTAGATTCAAGGCTCTGCGAAGCGGCATGATAACCTCTTTACATAGACGATCTCAAACTCTGTAGGCATAATGGCAATCCGAAAGGGCTTCATATAATGGATCAGAATCCAAAGGAATCATCCTTCTGGCAATGCTTTCATACATAAAAGTTAGATTGTCGGTAGTGAAGTTAAGCGAAGGGAACCATTTAGTAGCCTGGCTGATTTCTCCAAGTTTGCCTGACGTCAAAGATTTGAGATCCTCCTTTAGAAGCTGAGAAATGAATTATGATATCTCATTGTATAAGATATTGAATCCTAGGTCATAATAGCTTCCAAAAAAAGTACCGCTTTTTATCATCCTCCGATTCATCAAACCTGTAAATCGGGAATGAGATGGATTATGCAGCTTTAGTAAAAGTATTACCAGTCCTTTAGACGACCACACTTGGCAATTGCTTTGATATTGCAGGCGAGAGTTTTGTGATGATATTTATGAAGCCAACAGAGAGCAGGAAGAGAATTCGGGTAGTTCATGATAAGTTTCAGAGTAGTGTGCGGACTATAATTCTAAAAAATCTCTAACTCATCATCATAAAAATTACCACATTTTTTGTGGAACAACTCTAGGCATGGAGATCTAGACTGAAAGGCTGGTAAAATGCGTTTATAAGGGTTTCTAGTCTTAGTATTACTATTACTATTATTAGTAATAAGAAAATCCAAATTATTCTTATCATAGAAATCGCCCACACCGTAAAGGACGAGGACCAAGCAACATTAGATCTTAGATTTTTCAGTATATACCAAGCATCGCAATGTTTGTGACAATGTTTTATAAAAAGTTATAAATAGTAACTCTCTAGAATCGGCATCATTCTTATAAATTACCTGGCTACTTCTTCTGCTTCTGTTTGATATTAAATTTATATTAGAATTAATGTTTGTTTGGGCCCATAATTTATCAAAATGAAGTTGACTCAGAGTCCTGTGAGGGTGTTACCGCTATAACCTTAACACAATAGCTTCGGTCCAAAATCCAATGTTTAGGGCTTCAAATTTCAGTTTGACCTTTTATCATTATTTTAGGGTTTTTTTTTTGGTTTTTTTGCAATTTTTGCCAAGGTTTTTTCCTAGATAGTGTTTGTTTGTCATTTTTAGATGTTTTTAGATATTTTTTTGAGTTAATAATAAAAATTTCTATTTTCTCCAAACATTCACGGACAAGCAGCCCTGGAATATATAGAGCAGTTAGATTTTGAAATGATTGCGCAATGCAGGTTTGGAAGGGTCTAACTTTATAGTCTGATTGAACTGCGGGGCCCATAATATATCAAAATGAAGCTGACTCAGAGTTGTACGAGGGGTGTTATCACTATAGCCGTAACGAAATAGCTTCAGGGTCAAAATCCATCATTTAGGGCTTCAAATTTCAATTTGAGCTGTTATGTTTATTTGTTGGGTTTTTTGTATGTTTTTTTTTGTAATTTTCAGCTAGGGTTTTCTCTAAGACAGTGTTTGTTTGTCATTTTTAGATGTTTTCAGATAGTTTTGTTGAGTTGATAATGAAAATTTATATTTTCCCCAAATATTCACGGACCAGACATCCCTGGAATATATTGAGTGTTTGGATTTTAAAACGATTGTACAATGCAGGTTCTAAAGGGTCTAACTTTCTCGTTTGAGTGAACTGCAGGGCCCAGAGACCTACAAGTGGTGGGATAGCTACAACCGTAAAATAGTAGCTTCAGGCCCAAAATCCTTTGTTTATGGCTTTAATTTTTAGTTTGAGCTTTTATGTTTATTTTCAGGGTTTTTTTTGTCTTTTTCCAATTTTTAGATAGGGTTTTTTCCTAGACAGTATTTGTTTGTCATTTTTAGATGTTTTGAGACAATTTTCTTAAGTTAATCATAAAAATTTCAATTTTCCCCAAATATTCATGGACCAGACAGCCCTGGAATATATAGAGCGTTTGCAATTTGAAACGATTGAGCAATGTGGGTTCTTAAGGGTCTAACTTTTAGGTCCGATTGAAATGTGGGGCCCATGATATATCAAAAGAAAGCTAATTTAGAAACCTATGAGAGGTGTTATAGCTACAATTGTAACAAAACAGCTTCAGGCCCAAAATCCATCGTTTAGGGCTTCAAATTTTTATTTGAGCTTTTATGTTTATTTTTAGGGTTTTTTTTGGATTTTTGCAATTTTCAGCTAGTGTTTTTTCCTAAACATTGTTTGTGTGTCATTTTTAGATGTTTTGAGACAGTGTTGTTGAGTTAATAATAAAAATTTCTATTTTTCCCAAATATTCACGGACCAGACAACCCTGGAATATATAGAGAGTTTGGATTTTGAAACGATTGCACAATGCGGGTTCTTAAGGGTCTAACTTTTAGGACCGATTAAATTGCGAGAACCATAATATATCAAAATGAAGCTGACTCAGAGACCTATGAGTGGTGTTACTGCTATAGCTGTAACACAACAACTTTAGGCCCAAAATCCATCGTTTAGGGCTTCAAATTTTAGTTTGAGCTTTTATGTTTATTTTTCATGTTTTTTTTGGATTTTTGCAATTTTCAGTTAGGGTTTTTTCCTAGGCAGTGTTTGTTGGTAATTTTTAGAAGTTTTGAGATAGTTTTATTAAGTCAATAATGAAAATTTCTATTTTTCCCAAATATTCACAGACCATATAGCTTTAGAATAATATATAAAGCGTTTGGATTTTGAAACTATTGCACAACGCGGGTTCAAAAGGGTCTATATTTCAGGTCCGATAGAACTGTGGGGCCTATAATATATAAAAATGAAGCTGACCCAGACACCTACGAGTGGTGTAACAGCTACAACCATAACATAACAGGGTCAAGCCTAAAATCCTTCGTTTAGGTCTTCAAATTTTAATTTGAGCTTTTCTGTTTATTTAAGGGTTTTTTTGTCTTTTTCCAATTTTCAGCTAGGGTTTTTTCTTAGATAGTGATTGTTTATCATTTTTAGACGTTTTGAGACAGTTTTATTGAGTTAATAATAAAAATTTCTACTTTTCCCAAATATTCACATACCAAACAGCCCTAGAATATATAAAGCATTTGGATTTTGAAATGAATGCGCAATGCGGGTTTGGAAGGGTCTAACTTTAAGGTCCGATTGAACTGCGGCACCTATGATATATCAAAATGAAGCTGACTTAGAGACCTACGAGTGGTATTATAGCTAAAGTCGTAACACAACAACTTCAAGCCCAAAATCCAACGTTTAGGGCTTCAAATTTTTATGTGAGCTTTTATGTTTAGTTTTAGGTTTTTTTTTTTTTTTTACAATTTTCAGCTAGGGTTTTTCCCTAGACATTGTTTGTTTGTCATTTTTCGATGTTTTGAGATAGTTTTGTTGATTTAATAATAAAAATTTATATTTTCCACAAATATTCACAGACTAGAAAGCCCTATAATATATATATAGCGTTTTGATTTTGGAACGATTGCAAAATTCGGGTTCAGAAGGGTCTATGTTTCAGGTTGGATAGAACTTCGGGGCCTATAATATATAAAAATAAAGCTATAACACAACAGGGTTCTGGGCTTGACACAACAGGGTCTAAAAATATAGCTATAACACAACAGGGTCAAGCCCAAAATCCTTCGTTTAGTGCTTCAAATATTAGTTCGAGCTTTTATGTTTATTTTTAGGGGTTTTTTTATCTTTTTCCAATTTTTAGCTAGGGTTTTTTCCTAGACAGTGTTTATTTGTCATTTTTAGATGTTTTGAGAAAATTTCGTTAAGTTAATCATAAAAATTTCTATTTTCCCCAAATATTTACGGACTAGACAGCCTTAGAATATATACAACACTTGGATTTTAAAACGATTGCACAATGTGGGTTCTGAAGGGTCTAACTTTCAGGTCCGATTGAACTGTGGGACCCATAATATATCAAAACGAAGCTAAATTAGAGAACTATGAGTGCTATTATAGCTACAACCATAACACAACAGCTTCAGGCCCAAAATCCATCATTTTGGGCTTCAAATTTTAGTTTGAGCTTTTATGTTTATTTTTAGGGATTTTTTTGTCTCTTTACAATTTTCAGCTAGTGTTTTTTCCTAAGCAGTGTTTGTTTGTCATTTTTAGGTGTTTTAAGATAGTGTTGTTGAGTTAGTAATAAAAATTCTATTTTCCCCCAATATTCAAGGATTAGACAGCCC
>CATIWM010100005.1:0-23476 GCA_949671775.1 Mallotus repandus | reverse complement strand
ATCAAATAAATAAAAAATGAAAGAAGGAGAAAGAACTAATTTGACGGATGTAATATTGATTCCCCTCAGAAGGTGATCACTATTAATGAAAGCCTGTGGCTTTTGTTGTGTTTGTCTGTGATTTTGATTTATTTGGTTCTGATTCACGGCTAAAACTTGAAAAAAGTATGTAAAAAAAATCAAGAAAAGTGGGTGTTTTGGTTGACGGCTAAAAATCAGAAAGAGGTGGAGAGAAAAGAAAAGAAAAACCTCCCTACGTGAAAAGAAAATCACGTATTTATAAGAGACCATCCTGTAACCCTAAATTGGTTACAGGATAAAAATCAAGTAAATTATTTTATTATTTATCTAAAAAAAATAAATAAATTTTATCTACAAATTAATCTAATAAAATAAAAATATTTATCAAAATAACCTAATCAAAATCTAATAATAAATGATAAATAAATAAATAAATTTTTGAAAAAAAAATGGAATTGGACATTTTTCCGATCGAAAATGTAGATTTCCGACCGAAAATCTACATTTCCGGTCGGATGATGAAAAAAGAAAAATGTAACTCAGTTAAAAAAAACTTAAATTTTTTTAAAAAAATCTATATAAAAAAAATTAATAACAACAATAATTAAAATAAAAATAATAGTTTCTAAAAATAATTTACAATTTAGTTCTAAATCAATAAATCAAATCCAATAATTCTAATTTCACAGTCTATTTTCATCATCGGGTCCTCTGTCGCATCTATGCTCTAATCATCCCGAAATTGGGTGCTTACAGTCACTTAGATTAAGAGAGCCAAAAGGCTATTAGAATAGTGGTTTTGGGTTCTACTAGATTTTTCAGCAAAATAAATATTTTTAATATTTTATACAAAAATTTTATATTAAATCAATTTAAGAAGTTTTAAAAAACTCGATATTAATATTATCGAGAAAAGTAAATGATTTTAATAGTCATAATTATTTTTATTATATATATTGTTTTAAAAAGGGTTTTAATAAATGGTTTCTAAAACCAGCATGCATTTTATAAAATTGATTCACTCGGTGAGATCTGATCCCCCTCAACTTATTTTTTTTAGGATCTCGCAGTCAGTCTCCTAGTATCCCTACTTTGTGCCGAGTTCATTCTTCACCGGCTGTATTTTTTATGTTAATTTGATTGTGTACTGAGTAATTAAATTCTAAATACCGCAGTAGTTAAATTTCAGATTTGTATTATTAGTATTCTGATTGTACCCGACTTTTAAATATTGTATTTGAATGGTATTGTATTTAAAGAATATTGTTTTATGACTTTAATATTGTGCATTTATTATTTTTTTTGTTAAATGTATTGTTTTATTCCGCGAAAATTTTTAAAGCTTGCTACGGGATTCGATTACTTTATGTATCCACATTCTCTAGTGCCGGTCACGAACCTTCGATTCGGATAGTGACACTTATTTTATTTATATATGGTATTATTTTATATTTTATTTATGGTAATATATGTTAATAAAAAATTTCACAAAATTATAGACAAAATTTAGGAAATATGAATATTTTACTAAAAATTTTAAAGTTCATTTAAGTTTTTTTTTCAGGATAAGGATTTTTGCATTCATTCTCTTGATAATTTCACTATACTTTGACTTTATTAACTCCTTAATTTAAAATAATTATGTACCTTTCACAATTAATGTTAACTCAAAAAATTATTTAATTCATGTAGATAAAAATCTAATAACTTCAATACAAATAGTTTATTTTGACTTAATAATTTTTATATTATAATCACTAAAAATTATTTATAACTTTATTGATTTATCATGTTATTTTATTTTGTATTCAACTTATATTGTTAGAATTTTAAAGATAGTTATATTTATTTGCTAATTTATAAATTATGCAATATACATTTTTAGTTTTTAATTGTTTAAAGCTTTCAAGTGTTTATACATATAATATTCACATTTAAAAAATTGATGGTAAATTTAATTTTGATTTTTAATCAATTTTTTTAATAAAAGTGATAGGATATAATACTAAAAATATTATATGTATTGAAAAAATTAATATAAAATAAAATAATTAAAAAATACTTTATATGTTTTAATTTTTTTAAAAAATAGAACCAATTAAGTTAATATAAATTGATAAAGTATTCTTTTAAGTTATTTTATTTTATATGAATTTTGTCAATACATATAATAATTTTTGTATTGAATCCTATTATTTTTATTTAAAAAATTGAATGAAGAAATTAAAATTAAATTCTCCTTTTATTTTTTTTTAAAATGTAAATATCATTTGTATAAACACGTAAAAGCAGTAAACAATTAAACACTAAAAATATATATTGCATAATTAAATCGGAAAATAAATAGAACTATTTTAATAAAATTTTGACAATATAAGTTGAAAACACAATAAAATAACATAACAAATTAATAAAATTATAAATAATCATGAGTGATTATAATATAAAAACTACTAAATCAAAGTAAATTATTTGTATTAAATTATTAAATTTTATTACGTATGAATAATTAAATAATTTTTTAAGTTAATAATAATTGTTGTGAAAGGTATATAATAATTTGAGATTAAGGATTATTAAATCATTTAAATTGATAATAAAGTCAAAATGGAGTACAATTATTAAGAGAAGAGTGCAAAAATCTCTACTTTTTTTTTATCAAATATGTTAAACGATATATAAGTAATTATATTTTGGATTAATTAATTTGTGCCAAAAAAGATTTTCTCTTATAATAACATACACATCAAACTATAAAATATGGTAATAAATAGGGAAATTGTGACTAAATATAATATATAATTATAAAATAAAATTTATATAATGAATTATAATTATATAAATTGAATATTTTTGGAATGTATTTTTAATCTAAACTATCAATATTTAGAGTTTATTATATTTTTACTAATTTAAATAAATACAAATAATTAAATAATTATATTTAAGTAAATAGCAAAAAAGTAAAAAAACAGAAAGAAAAACTAATACTTATTTTGTAAAAAAATTGACGCAAACCAAAAGCTCAAAAAAAATTAAAGTCATCAACATGTATATGAACATACTAGTGTACAACAAGGATTCAGAGCAGAGGATTACTGTTTTACTTAAACATGTGCTGCCATGTCAAAAATCATAGGCAAAAAAATTAAACTAAGGAATCTAAAATCAACAGTTATTAATGCTTTTGCATGATTATATAAATTACAAATTATAGAAAACGGAAATCAAATTCAAGTTATAATAGCGATTTCAAAAAAAAAAAAATAGATTTTGAAACAAACCGATTTATGCAAGGTCATCATGCATTTGTCTATTTGGACATAGGAAATCTTCCAATAGATGTAGTCTATATGTGACACCCCAACCCCACCAATACCCTTACTAGATGTTCACTACTTGGACTAACCTAACTTGAGTATTGGTGTGTAGAAGTATCACCTCCATCTTGTCCAATCACTGATTAACTTTGCAACTTAAACATATAAACATATTCCACCATTACATATAACCATTCCAAATCCCACTTCTTAATTATACACAAGCGTCAAATAACAAACTATCAATACATTCTGCTCAAAATACTTAAACAAAATATTTTAGCAGAGCATTTCTCATCAGGCTCTCCATTAGATCTGTTACATATGCTAAAACACCAAGTTATCTTCCCGACAACTACTTATAATAACCCATCACTCTGGAAAAATTTATAAAAAGGAGTGGTGAGTATTTCCAAGAGAAAATGCTCAGTGAGTGAAATAGAGTACAAATAGGACTATTCAAGAATAACATCACTTTAGAATTCTAGTAAATGTATCACAAAAGTAAAAACTTTCAATCAATAGTGGAGACGAGCAAGATTTACATGTTGTATTGCATTTAAATAAATGGTTATCAAAACCCTTTTATCGTGCCACTAAGATAAACATTTAAAAATAACCCAAACGTTTCATAAGTATAATTTACCTTTGGTATTTCGATGGAATTTATAATTCCACACTCTAGACCGTGGCACAAAAATGCTGACATTGCAACAATGCTTTTTGTTATAATATTGATGCTATATAATACGTGTTACACATACACGTTCTTGTAATTTCTCAAAAGATCCTTAATACTTTACTTAATTTAACAGAGGTTTTAAGCGTTTATTTTCAATAACTTTTCTCATTATCATCATCATGCATATCACATTATTTTTCCATACGACTCCGGTCGTACTAGCCTTCTTGGCCTCTCGAGCTCATGCTTGACTTTGGCCAAAACTCATATCTTTGGTGCTCATCACAACTTTAATCAAACTTTAAAAAATATTGTAATTTCATATAGAGCACTAAAATAGTTAAGTATATTCATATTAATTTCGGAGCACTCCACCATATGCACAAGCAGATATCAATATGGCTAGTACTATCACCTCACTGAAGGTTATCACATATATTCATTCATAATGTGTTAGCCTAGCCCCATAGAATGCACCCACACGTCCCAAAGAATGATATCTCAAACAATGGCTTTTAATCTCATATCGCTCATTTAGAGCCCAATTACATTTCCGTCAATTACTCTAGAATGTCGTACCCTAGTTACGGTCTTGCATCTTATCTCAGATGGTGAATGGTTGTGTCCCGGACACCTCACAGTCACTCACCAAACCCTACCATGTCCCCGACATGGGCTTACTATCTCTTAGTGACATATGTGCTTGTGCTCAAGTTATATCATTAATATTTTTATCACATTTGTTTTATTAACAACTATTTTATCTTTCATAGAAGTTCTCAATTTAGCTTGATTTGCTTTGTCAATTTAGTTTTCAAATCTCATTTAAGAATTAAGAAGTTATCATTGTTATTCTTCCTCCTATTGCATTTGTTTGCACAGAACTTGCACATTTCCAAATGTCTTTCATACATTGACATGTATTTGACCTTACAAAATGTTCATTTCTCGATTAATATTGAAACATACTTTTGGTAACTATTGACATTTTTGGCATTATAGTACTTTTGCTGAAGGTCTCCGAAAGTATTCATATTTTTGTTCAAATGTACTCCTAGCATTGATTTAGTCTCAAAACCAAAGACTTAATTAAACTTATGCTATTTAATGTTATTTCAGCATGTAACTTTGATGTCAATTTGATTTTGATTTTCACATACAAGAATGGTTAAACACCATTATTTAATAATAGTACTTAAAAATTAGGTAAATTTGTATTTGAGTAGTCATAATTGAATCTCAAATTTACAATTCTTAAAACCTCAATAATTTAGAGAGAATAGTACCATAGCCTTCCTAAACTTTAAATAGCTATAAACATAGTTATTATTAGTTACAAGAAGTTCTCGCTCAAACTAACATAATTCTTCAGAAAATGCATTACAGAAGGAATTCCTTTCTTTTAAAAATATTTTGGGTTTGTCTCAAAATCCACTTGCTTTGAACCATGAGAAATTCCTTTACATCTTATATATACAAATATACATTTATAGCCTAAGGTAACTCAAGTTTTAAAATCAATTACTTGGTATACATATATATATATAAAAGTATAGCTTCAAAAGCAATCTAGTTCAGTTATAAATACTTAATATAAGCATGTACATAAACACTTATATATATATACTTACATAAGCTTAGTTGTTTAGTTGTCACACTTCTATGAGTGTATGTGTTTATATATGTTTCTACAATGTGCATTCAAAAATTTATCAAATATTCCACCTTGTTTATTTTTAGGTAATTTCTCTAGATTATTAGTTTCATGTGTATAAAGTGATTAGCAATTGGTTTTACCCAAATTGGAAGTGTATACGAGAAGTTATATCAAATTTGCTCATTATGGTCAAGTTGTGCTTAATGTTGCACAATAAAATGTATTGCTCTAAAAGACCATAAAAACAGCAAACTTTGATATTGTCTACTTCTGTAAAAATTATAGAGGACATTTCAAAATTTTTATAGTATAAAAATTCACCTTATTTGGGATTGTAGAACTAAAGTTATGGTCTTTCTAAGTTCACTGTTCGAACCAGTTCCATTGAGGCGCCTACTCAATAGGCTGTCATCTAGACAGAATTTATAAGGTACAATCAAGAATTCATTAAAAATTCTTTAGTTTAAATAAAATTCAGTAGATTTGAATTTGTGTATTTCTAGAGTGGTTTGCAATTGGTTTTACACCAATTGGATGTGTGAGTGAGGAGAATCATAAAAATTAGTTTGGTTAGGTCGAGCTATTTACAGATTTTATGCAATAAAATGTACATCTTCGAAAACTCAGGAAAATAGAATTGGGTTTATGCTATTTCTGACAAATTTTTAGAGGACATTTCAACATCTATTGATACAAAAATCATCTTATTTGGAGTCATACAACTCAAGATAAAACTCATGAAGTTTTATTGTTCATGCAAGGTTTCTGCAGCTTCAAAAGTTGCTGTAATTTTTTTCATGCCAAACTCCAATTTTAAATGCTATGTTTGACAGTTCTCTCTAAGATTTAGATGTGCAGGCTATTCATTCTTTTAGCGAGATTTAGTCATCCATTTGAACCTAAAATCTTGAAAACTACATGATTCTGTTCTAACTTAAGTTAACATTAACATGCAGGTTATAATAACAAAAAATTTGCAGAGGTTTTTAATAAAGAATTTCCAAGAGTGTGCATGTGATACCAGCCAACAATTTCAGAATTAATTTCACAGGATTCCAGCAAATTCTTAACTCTTAAATTTATATCAAGAATAATGAATGAAGGGTTAAAAGATAAGGAACTTCAAGACTGATCAAATACAGCTTATAAACAAAACTTTTGATAACAAAAATGAGTTTAGTTTAGAACAATGTCAAAGTTTCACGAAAAACAGAATCAATGGAATACACAAAGAATCATTAGCCAAGAATCAAGAACATGAATGAGTTTTAATGGTGAAAGACAATAGCAACTCCATTTGTACATGCATGGCCAAGATATGAGTAGATCAATCAAGAAAATTTCTGAATTTAACAAATAAAACCCAAAGAGAATTTCAGAGATTTTATGATAAGAAGTTGCATAAAGAACCACTCACTTCAAAGCAGCTATTAACTCTTTCTCTTGCCTTCAAGATGTGGGATTTCCTTATCAAATTCAATTTTACATCAGCAGCCTACCAAAATTGAAATTCCAATTGGATGTTTGTGATCATAAATGGCATTGATTATAAATGGCATTGATTATGCAAATGGAAACTTACCCTTAAGATTTAGGTTAGAGAACTCCTCCTCTTACAGCTCACTCTCTTTCCCTATCTCTTTCTCTTTTATTCTTCAATCTTTAAAAGCAAAAATCTACTTCATACTAGCTCTACCTTTTAAACGCAAACCCCTTCTCTTTTTTTTTTTGGATAAACCCATTATGAAGCCCTTGAACTTTGACACTTTATTCTATTGAGCCCCTCAATTTTTATTGTGTTTTATTAAGCCCTCAATCTTTTATTTTCGCATAGATTAAGAACAAATCAGACTGAAGTAATGAACTTGATAAATAAATTATATTTACTCTACTACAATTGTGATGTCAGTGGTAAGTTTTAACAATAAATGTATCATTAGAATTATCAATTTAAGCAAATAATCTCCATGAATATTTTTTCTTATACCTTACCCTCACCCTTTTTTCTTTCATTCTTCACAAAATGTATCTCTAAACCTTTCATAACAGCATATTTAGCAATTGTGAACCTAAATTGTTGCACAATTTTGTTACTTCAATATAATTTGTCCTTAATCTATAAAAAAATAAAAGATTAAGGGGTCAATAAAAAACAATAAAAGTTGAGGGGCTAAATAGAATAAAATGTCAAAATTCAAGGATTTTATAATGGGTTTATCCTTTTTTTTTAACAAGTGTCCAGCATTAGAAGAGGGTCTCCATGCATCATGACACTTGGCTTACCAAATTTCTATTTAATCCTCCATCTTACACAAATACAACCTTTTGTCCTCACTTATATTATTTGTTTGTGTAATTAAGCCCCCTTGCTTAATTATTTAATCAATTTAAGGCTTAATTTAATTAATTAATCACTTATTATTTTTTTTATGCAGATGGCTTTTTTTGTAAGGAGAGACTTACATGCCTCTTGACACCTTACCAAGTTATACACCAAAAAGCCTTTATTTATTCCTTATTATTATTATTATTTGATCAAAGAGACATGTGTCCTTTTCATGCAACTCACTTGACACCTCATGCCTTTCTTTTAAATACACCTTTGTTCTTTCTTTTTTCTTCAATTATACCCTTCTTAAATCTTAATTTTCTTTCAATTGAACCCTCACTTCCTTTGTGTAAATTTACACATCACAAGGCAAAAATCACTTTAATCCTTTCATTATCACATGTTGTTAATCTTAAATCCTTGTCACTTTTATTTCTTATAAATTAAGCCCCTCCATTGGTCAATTCCATCATTTGGGACTTAATTAATTATTTAATAATAACAAATCTTCGATTTAGCATGTTCGAGGATACGGATGTGACACTATAGTTGTTTCCAATTGAACTTCAAAGCGCATATTTGTTGCTGACTATACAATTTCATGGTGATTTAATCAGATTTAGCATTGAGAACAACTTTAATTTAAACCCTTTGTTCATTGTACAAAAACAAGTTGTTTTAACACAAATAAATAGAAGAAAATCAAAAGCCAATTTTTTTAATAGGTTTAAATCAAACCGTCTCTATTATCTGTCTAAAGACCCAAAGTCCTCTTTTTTAAAATAAAAAGACGTAAAATAATATTTACCCCCTTATTTACTATATTGTAATATTTTTAAAATTATAATTTGTGTTTTCCATTATATGCCATTATTTACCATTTTTATTAAATTTTTTAAGGCTAAACTCATACTTAGCTCCTTGAATTTGTAGTGAAAAACCTATTGGCAATGAAAATTTTATTTATGACTTTATAGACACCTAAACTTCTATTTTTTTTATAGGCATAATACATTCATGGCCCCCTGTACTTATCACTTTTTGTCAGTTTGACATCTCAACTAATAATTTTGCCATTTTAATACTTGAACTCGTCTAAAATATAATTTTGAAACCCCTATCAACACATGTGGCATGGAATAGCAAATCAACAACATATGTCACATCTTAAGGGTTTGATTGACCAAAAACTGTAAGTAGAGGTGTGCTTGCTTTTAGATTTGAACACTTCTCTTTTCACTTTTTAAAAAATAGCAAAAAAAATGTTAAAAAGTAATAATTATTTTGTAAAAAAATTAACATACCTGGAGATGACTGCTTCGCTTGAACATTTGTTGCCATTTCTAAAATCATATGCAAAAAAATTAATTAAGGATTCTAAAATCAATAGTTATTAATACTTCTACATGATAATATAAATTACAAATTACAAATCACAGAGTACATAAATTAATTTCACATTATAGTAGCAATTTCAGTAAAGAAAATATTTATCAAACAAATATAACAAATTTTAAGCAAAATTTGTCCGAACGCGAAAATCGGACATGGTCCGACCCGATTTTTTGCTCCTGTTCAGTTTCTGAGTGAGTGTAGTAGTCGGTTCAGGTGGGTTAAGTGGGTTTACTCGGATATCGGATGACGGGTCGGTGGAGGCATCCAATCTTCCGACCCGCCCAAATTTTTGATATTTACTAATAATAATAAACGACGTCGTTTAGTATTATGAGGGTTATATATATATATTGATAAAGCCCTAATCTTCATTTCACTTCTCTTCTCTTCCCACAGCCGCCCGCCTCTACACTCTCTAACCCTAAAAATGCTTTGTCCTCTCTCTTCTCCCTCAATCTCGCCTAACCCTAACCCTCTGTCTTTCTATATCCTCTCTCGACCATTAGTTCTTCAATTTAATATAAACCTACCCTCTTAACCTTTAATCTTCATCAAATAATCTTTTTTTCTCTCAAAATTGGTGTCAATCTCTTTTTTTTTCTTGATTTGCAGTGATATTAAACAGATCGCCATACTAATAGACAATATATTTTTCAATGGTAATAGCAGTGATAATATATGTTTGATTGTTAATGGATTTTGCAATATTTAAATATCATGCTGGTTTTTTAACACTGTGTTTATTTTTTTAAATATAGTGTATATTTTTTTTCAAAAATAGTTTATGTTATTTTTGGTTTATGTTTTATGTTAATGTTATTTCGAAATATTTTTTTTAGTTGATAAATGGTCTGCATGTAAAGATCTATATGCTATGTTTATAGATCTATATTAGAAAATATGTTATATATATAAATATATATAATTTTTTCAAAAATAGTCTATGTTGTTTTTAGTTTATGTTTTATGCTAATGTTATTTGGAAATATTTTTTTTAGTTGATAAACGGTCTACATGTAAAGATCTTTATGATCTATTTATAGATCTGTGTTAGAAATTTTATTTTTTGAAAAAAAAATTTATAAGGAAAGATTTTTCTGCTTGATATCTTTTAAATTAAGTGAATATGAAAAGTTTGTTAATAGATCTATAGGGTTTTTATTCTGGAATGATTATTGTGTATTTATAATTGATCTCATTTTTATTAAGTGTAGATATAAAGTTTGTTAATAGATCTAAATTTTTTCTATGATCTGTAAATATTTTTTGCAAAAAATGTTAATGGTCTAATTTATTTAAAATCATTAATAGATTTTTGTATTTTTGTGTACCAATGAAATAATTTTTTTAGATTTGGTATTTTATTTATGTAAATAATAATTTTTAAAATTATTCGGCTTTATCAAATGATTTTTTTTTTGTTTTTCTCCTCATCTATTTAGTTCTTTGATTTGTGTTTCTATTTTACGAACACATTGTTAATGACACTATGTTCATCTCATCATCTGTTTTACATAAATGATAAATGTTACATGCCTAATGAATTTTTTTTATGTTTGTGATTTTTTTTAAAATGTGTTATATAGTCATGTTTGTGTTTTGTTCTCTGTATATATGTCTATACATAGAGTATAGAGACTATTGCTGGTGGAAGCTTAAAGTTATAAAATTAAACTTTCAAAAAAAGAGTGGAAGCTTAAAGTTATAACTTTATAAGTTCGAAAAGGGTGGAAGCTTTTCAAAACAGAAGGATTTAACATATTTTTGTTGGTGTCTCTGTCACTGTGATCCAATTTTATTGACGAGCCTAATACAAAGGTATATACTATTAAATGCTAAGAAATTTATTGATTTATTTTTATTGATAAATGATTTATAATGCTTGGGTGATTAAATTCCTTCTCTATTCTTCTGTGTTTATTTATGTAGATGGAAAATCCCATTGGCATAACTAAAGCCATTGGTTCTAATGTTGAGGTAGAAGCCCCTCCTATCCTTGATGAAGAGAAACAGCAGCCTCAACAGGTTGCTCCCAAAAAAAGAAAGGAGACTGAATAGAAATCTGCCGTCTGGCAGTATTTTGAGAGAATAAAAGATGAATTTGGTGTTTTCATTAAAGGTAAATGTATCTATTATGTTGCTAGTATTCATGCTCGTTCAAAAAAACATGGCACGTCATCTTTGAAAAATATGTATTGACCTGTACAAAGTTTCCACATAGTAAAGATAGTAGGTAGTCTCTTTTGACTTTGAAACCTTATGGGGTGGAAGCACCTGATAGTAGTACCCAGTCTAGTGTATTAGAAACTTGGAAGTTCGAGCAAGATGCTATTAGAAATGCACTTGGTCAAATGGTGATTCGTGATGAGTTGCCATTTAAATTTATTGAGGGTGGTGGGTTTGCTAAATTTATGAATGCTACTTATCCTCATTTTAAAATACCCTCTAAGTGGACAATTAGTAGAGAATGTTACAATATTTTTGTGTCTGAAAGGGGGAAGCTCAAAACCTTTATGAAGTCAAACTGTCAAAGAATTAGTGTAACAACTGATTCTTGGACAGCTATCCAATGTATTAACTATATATGTGACTGCCCATTTCATTGATGATGCTTGGACTTTATATAAGAAGATAATTTCTTTTGTTCCTATAACTTCTCACAAGAGGGAATATATTACTGAGCCATTAGAGCTTTCTTTGCTTAAGTGGGGCATAAAAATGTTTTTACAGTAACTGTTGATAATGCCTCCTCAAATGACACTGTTATAAGCTATTTTAAAAAGAAATTACTTAGTTAGGGTGCCTCTTCTGTCAGAATTAAGTTTCTACACATGAGATGTATTGCTCACATCCTCAATCTAATTGTCACTGATGGGTTAAAAGAAGTCAATTCTTTTGTAAAAAAGGTTAGGGAGGCAATTAGATACATTCATAACTCTCCTGCTAGGTTGCGAAAGTTTAGGGAAATTTCAGACCTTGTTGGCATTGAGTGTAAATCTTCATTGTCTCTTGATGTCCCAACTAGGTGGAATTCTACATACCTTATGCTAAGAACTGCCTATTTTTATGAGAAAGCATTTGTACAATATGAGGACACTGAATTTTCATTTAGAGCTGACTTGGGTGATGAAATTCCTGATTTCACTGACTGGCAAAGTTGTAATCAAATGGTTCAAATGTTGAAGATTTTCTATGACATTACACTTAAAATTACTAGTTCATTGTATGTCACTTCACATGAATCTTTTCTAAAATATCTGATTTGAATTGCATGCTAACTGAGTTGCAGTCTTCTTATGAGTTATCTATTATGAACATGGGCAATAATATGAAATAAAAGTTTGACAAGTACTGGGGTGATCCATAAAAAATGAACTCTTTGATTTTCATTGCTAATATTCTAGATCCTCGATATAAACTTAAGTTCATTCAATTCTCTGTTAAAGTATTGTATAGTGAACTTGCTGGAAGTAAATTGTTTGACAACATAAAAGCTGATCTCAATCTCTCGTTTGATGATTATGCTCCTGTCTATGGGAATTCTTTTGTTGCTTTTGAGTATGGCTTTGGTAGTCAGATAATCTAGAGTACAAAGACAGACCAACCTAATCATATTCCAACTCCTAGGAATTATATATCTTTAATGAAAGACATATTCAAGAAGCATAAAATAGAATATGGATTGGGTGGTTCTAAATGATATAATTTAGAAATTTATTTAAGTGAGGCTAGTGTTGAGGATGATGCTACTTTTGATATCCTGAGATGGTGGAAGTTAAACTCTGAGAGGTTCCTTATTCTCTCATGTATGGCTAAAGATGTTGGTTGTTCTTGTTAGAACTCTAGCTTCTGAAAGTGCATTCAATACTGGTGGTTGTGTTCTTAATGTGTTCAGGAGTTCCTTAACTCCAAAAATTATGGACACTTTGATATGTGCTCAGGATTGGCTAAGAAGGCCAAATTAGACAGTTTCTGTTGAAGAAACATTGGATGATTTAGAGTCCCTTGAGAAAGGTTGTGTTTATTTTTTATTTTTAATTTGTTTAATTTTATTTATTTATTTATTTATTGCTTAAACCCAATCTAATGATTAAATTTGTTTTTCTGTGACAGATTTTGAACCAGTGGGCAGTGGCCCTTCTTTGCCACAGTCAATTAAGTTCTCCGTTATTTTTCTTGCATTTAGTGTGTAAATGCTTGGCATATGTTAATGTGTCCCTTTATTGGCTTGTGACCAGCCTATAGTGCCTCAGTTATATTTTTTGAGGTGACTGTGTTGATGTTGCAGCAAGAATGAGGCAATGATGATGTTTCCACCCTAGTTTAAGAGTAAAAGGAATGCATGCTTAAGTTTCTTTGGTGGCTTTCTTTTTAGATTAGCTATTAGAAATATGGCTACATTCTGGCTGTGCTTGAAACTGTTTTAAACTGAGCATCATATGTTTAGTTTTTTTGGCAATGATAATGCTTCCACCCTAAATGTTATCTGACTTATATTAGAATCATTACTCAATTTCACTAGGTAGCTCTTCAGCATTTTTTTGTTGTTTGCTTTGCTGCCAGAGAAATAGGGTTAAATTCTAATTATGATTGATAAAAAAGCTTTTTGAGCCTTTTTATGATTCTTTTTTTTCTTTAGTTTAACTTGTAATTAATTTTTCCTAACTAAAAATCTCTCTTTTAATCTTGATTCAATGTGCAGGTGAATCACAAATGTATAGATGGATCATGGATTTGCAATTTTGTTTTTTTGGATATTCTGCAGTCTTATGCATAAGCTTCTGAGTTTATCAACTCTGATTCACTTCTTCTTTTTTTTGTATATTTTTGGGGTCAAAATGGGTGGATAGTTGAGCCTGCAATGTTGCATATTTTCTGAAACGTAGTCTGCAACAAATTTTTTTTGTATTAAGTGACTTAATTTTTTTTTTGTATCTAAAATTAGGGCTTTAACACAACTTAAAATGGTTGTAATTAATTAGAGCTTTAACAGAAAGCTTAAAATGGTGGTTGCAATTATTTTGAACCTTGTAAATATATGTTCTTGGCCCAAAATTATTAATGAAATTTATATATTTATGAGGCCCATTTATGGTGAGGCCTAGTCAAATCTAAGCCCAAACTGAAGTCTGAACCGACTAAAACTAAAAATATTCAGCTACCGATATTTCAGTTTTCTCTTCCATTTCGGTTCAGTTCAATCTAAGATTTCCACCTGCCAAAATCGATTAGTTCCATACCTATAATCTTCCGACCCGCCCGATGCATACCCCTACTTCACAGCAGCTATTAACTCTTTCTCTTGCCTTCAAGATGTGGGATTTCCTTATCAAATTCAATTCTACATCAGTAGCTTAATAAAACTAAAATTCCAATTGCATGTTTGTGATCATAAATGGCATTGATTATCAACAGAACATGCAAATGGAAACTTACCCTTAAGATTTAGGTTGGAGAACTCCTCCTCTTACAACTCACTCTCTCTCCCTATCTCTTTCTCTTTTATTCTTCAATCTTTAAAAGCAGAAATCTATTTCCTTCCTACTAGCTCTCCCTTTTAAACTCAGACCCTTCTCTTTTTTTTTTTAACAAGTGTCCAACATTAGAAGAGAGGGTCTCCATGCATCATGACACTTGGCTTACCAAATTTCTATTTAATCCTCTATCTTACACAAATACAACCTTATGTCCTTGCTCATATTATTTATTTATGTAATTAAGCCCCCTTGATTAAGTATTTAATCAATTTAAGGCTTAATTTAATTTATTAATCACATATTATAATTTTTTATGCAGATGGCTTTTTTGTAAGGAGAGACTTACATGCCTCTTGACACCTCACCAAGTTATACACCAAAAAGCCTTTATTTATTCCTTATTATTATTATTATTTTATCAAAGAGACATGTGTCCTTTTTCATGCAATTCACTTGACACCTCATGCCTTTCTTTTAAATACACCCTTGTTCTTTCTCTCTTCTTCAATTATACCCTTCTTAAATCTTAATTTTCTTTCAATTGAACCCTCATTTCCTTTGTGTAAATTTACACATCACCAGGCAAAAATCACTTTAATCCTTTCATTATCACATATTGTTAATCTTAAACCCTTATTACTTTTATTTCTTATAAATTAAGCCCTTCCATAGGTCAATTCCATCAATTTGGGACTTAATTAATTATTTAATAATAACAAATCTTCAATTTAGCATGTCTGAGGATACGAATGTGACACTATAGTTGTTTGCAATTGAACTTCAAAGTGCATATTTGTTGTTGACTATACAATTTCATGGTGATTTAATTGGATCCAACATTGAGACCAACTGTAATTTAAACCCTTTGTTCATTGTACCGAAACAAGTTGTTTTGACACAAATAAATAGAAGAAAATCAAAAGTCGATTTTTTTAATAGTTTTACATCGAACCGCCTCTATAGTCCTCTTTTTTAAAATAAAAAGACGTAAAATAATATTTACCCCCTTATTTACTATATTGTAATATTTTTAAACTTATAATTTTTGTTTTCCATTATATGCCATTATTTACCATTTTTATTAAATTTTTTAAGGCTAAACTCATACATAGCTCCTTGAATTTGTAGTGAAAAACATGTCGGCTGTGCATATTTTATTTATGACCTTATGAACACCTAAACTAATATTTTTTTATAGGCATAATACATTCATGCCTCCTATACTTATCACTTTTCGTCAGTTTGACATCTTAACTTATAATTTTGCCATTTTAATACTTGAACTCATCTAAAAAATAATTTTGAAACCCCTATTAGCACACGTGGCATGGAATAGCAAATCAGTATATGTCACATCTTTAAGGTTTGATTGACCAAAAACTGCAAGTAGAGGTGTACAGAGGGTGGTAAATGCATTATGTCATCAGATTAGTGCATTTTAGGTAAATTTAAGTCTTTAAATGACAAAACTATAAGTTGAGGTATCAAATTGACAAATTTTACTAAGTACAAAGGGCCGCAAATGTATTATGCCTTTTTTATATATTTTAAACACTTGCTTCCTTGTTGGCGATGTTTGTGCCTACAAACATGAATTGTGAGAAAGAGGCAAAACAAGTTAAACACATGTCATTTGCTCGTTACTTTAGTAATGGCTCTTTTAGGGTTGTAAATGACTAAAGCAACTCACGAGCCACTAGGAGCTCAGCTCAAAACCAACTTGTTCAAGCTCATTTGTTAAGCTAAACAAGTTTAGCCTAAACTCCATTTTGAGGCTTACAAGCTAAATGAGTCGAGTCCAAACACCCTTAAGCTCGACTCATTTAAGCTTGTAAACAAACTCGTTAGTAGGCTCGCAAACAGACTCATTAAACAAGCTCATGATATTACCTTTTTTGAGAGCTTTCTCAACATGAAACTTCTCAACTTGCTCCATAAAAATTTGTACAACTTGTTTTACATGCTTCCTCTCGGCTTCTAGCTTCAAACACTTCTCTTTTCACTTTTTAAAAAATAGCAAAAAAACTATTAAAAAGTAATAATTATTTTGTAAAAAAATTAACATAAATTTAAAACTAAAAAAAAATCAAAGTCATCAACATGTATATGAATATACCATTATACAATAAGGATTTAAAGGAGGAGATGACTACTTCACTTAAACATTTGTTGCCATTTCTAAAATCATATGCAAAAAATTACATTAAGGATTCTAAAATCAATAGTTATTAATACTTCTACATGATAATATAAATTACAAATTACAAATCACATAGTACATAAATTAATTTCACATTATAGTAGCAATTTTAGTAAAGAAAATATTTATCAAACAAATATAACAGATTTTGAAATAAATCAATTTGTTCAAAATCTCTAGATATCATTCTTTATTTCACCATGGATTTATTCATCAGTTAATAGAAAATCTTCCAATAAAAGTAGTCTATAGTTGTTTATAATTGAACTTCAAAGAGTGCATTTATTGTTGACTGAATGATTTCATGGTGTTTTAATTGGATTCAACATTGAGGATAAAACCCTAATTTAAACCTTTTATTTACTATACAAAAGTAGGTTATTTTGACATAGATAAATAGAATAAAATTAGAAGTCAATTTTTTTAATAGATTCAAACCGAACCACCTCTACTGTTAGTTAGAAGACCTAAAATCCTCCATTTTAAATTAAAAAAAGACTAGAATAAGTATTCACCCCCTTATTTACTATGTTGTAATATTTTTAAAATTATAATATTTGTTTTTCATTATATGCCATTATTTACCATTTTTATTAATTTTTTTAATGCCAAACCGACACTAAGCTCCCTAAACTTGTAGTAAAAAACCTATTAGCGACCTGAACTTTATGTATAACCTTATAGATACCTAAATTTGTATTTCTTATGTATTTTGAACACATGGCTACCTGTTTGGTAGCATGCGTGCATACAAATATGGATTGTGAGAATGAGGAAAAAAAGTTGAAGATGTGTCATTTGCTCTTTACTTTATCAACAACTCTTTAGGGTTGAAAATGAACAAAGCGGCATGTGAGTAACTCATAGCTCGCCTAAAAAAAACTCATTCAAGCTTATTTGTTAAGCTAAATGACCTAAGCCCGAACTCCATTTTGGGCTTGTAAGCTAAATCAGCCAAGTCCAAATATCCTTAAGCTCAACTCGTTTAAGCTTGTGAATAGGTTTGTCAGTAGGCTCGCAAGCAGATTCGTTGGTAGGCTCATTAAATAAGCTTGTGATTATTACCTTTCTTGAGAGCAAGATTCTCAACTTAAAACTTGTCAACTTGCTCATTAAGAATCTATATAACTTATCTTAGATGCTTCCTCCTAGCTTCTAGCTTCGAACACTTCTCTTTCCACTTTTTAAAAAATAGTAAAAAAAGATAAATTATTTTGTAAAAAAATCAACATAAATTAAATACTCGAAAAAATCAAGGTCATTAACATGTATATGAACATACCAATGCATAATAAGGATTTGGAGGAGGAGACGACTACTTCATTTGAATATATATTACTATTTCTTAAATCATAAGCAAAAAAGATCAAACTAAGGATTCTAAAATCAATAGTTATTAATGCTTCTACATGATAATAGAAATTACAAATTATGAAGTGTAAAAAATAATTTCACATTATAGTAGCAATTTGAGCAAAAAAATAATATTCACTAAAAAATGAAAGAGATTTTAAAACAAATTGATTTGTTCAAAATCACCAAAAATCATTCTATATTTCACTATGGATTTGTTCATCTAGGCATAAGAAATCTTCCAATAGAAGTAATGTACAATTGTTTACAATTGAGCTTCCAAGAGTGCATTTATTGTTGACTATACGATTTCATGATGATTTAACCAGATTCAACATTGAGGACAAAACCCTAATTTAAACATTTTGTTCATTATAGAGAAACAGGTTGTTTTGACACAAAGAAATAGAAGAAAATCAGAAGCCAATGTTTTTAATAGATCCAAATTGAATCACTTCCATTATCGATCATAAGACCGGAAGTCCTCATTTTTAAAATAAAAAAGACGTAAAATAGTATTTATCCCCTTATTTACTATGTTATAATATTTTTAAAATTATAATGTTCGTTTTCCATTATATGCCATTATTTACCATTTTTTAAAGACCAAACCCATACTTAGCCCTCTGAACTTATAATGAAAAATCTGTTGGCCACCTGGACTTTATGTATGACCTTATAGACACCTAAACTTATATTTTTTTAAGATATTCTAAACACTTATTCCCTAGTTGGCAAAATGCATGCATACAAACGTGAATTTTGAGAAAGAGAAAAAAAGTTAAAGACGTGTCATTTGCTCTTTACTTTATTAACAACATCGTTTTAAATAATAGTATCATGATTTGCTTCAGTATTAGTAAGGACGTAATGATATCGGACCGAATCGAATCGATTCAAACTGTATCATTCGACACTATCATAAATTTTAAAAATAATCAATAAAATGCACCATATTAATGAAAATGCAAAATAAACTTTAAAATCTAATATAATAAATTAAGAATTAGTTAAAAATAAATATTTTCACTAAAATTATACATTTGAAAAAATAACAAATATAATATAAAATTATTATTTACTATAATAAAATATGACACAAGAGAATACTTCAAACCTTTAATATGTAAATAATTATGTTATATTAATATGATATTATTACAAACTGAAAAATAAATATAATAATAACAGAAATCACCACCAAAAAGAGTAGTATGAAGGATCTTGATTACAAGGCTCAACATTATAATCATCTGCATTTTGGTTGCCCATTTTAGATGAAAATAAATTAAAAAAGGAACTCCCTTCGTTGAATGCATTAGAATGACTTCTTTGAAATTCAGGCACATTAATGGGATATTTTTGAGAAGTATTCACTCAATTCTCAAATATAGTTAGTCTTGTTGATTCCAATTATCAGAGGGCATTCCATAATATAATAGAGGATTAAATGGATTCATGTATTGAACCCATAATCTTGATTTACAGCAGTTGAAGTAGAACTACTTTCACATCCACTAATTTCGTAACCAAATTCTTGTTGTTTTCATGTAAAATTGATGGAACATTTGGAGAACTAGGTGGATCACAATGTAACACCCATGTTCATAAAGAGCTGTAATGCAGTGAGAATTTGGGAATCTTGCCATCATGCAAAAGTTTGGAAATAAGGAGGACAAAAAATTAATTAAAAAATGGTGAATAATAATAATACACACAGGTTAAAGGAATAGTAGGAAAAAAGGATTAAATTATAGTAATTAGAAGTTTATAGGTGAATTAACAAGTTTGAGAAGGACAAAAGGACTAAATTTAAATGAAGTTAAAAGAATAAAATAAATAATAATAAAATTTAGTGGTGGTTAGTAAGTTGAGGTGTTAGTAATAAAAAACAATGAGCTGAGGTGTTAGTAAGTGGTGGTAACAGAGGCATAAAGAGCCTAGATTAATGACATGTCATAAACAAATTCAAATTTATCTTGATTAAGGGTCAAAGAACTGCTAACTTAGGACTTTCAAGAGTTCATAAGTAGTTGTAGGTTATAACCTCCATCCTTAGACAAAAAAAAAAGAAAAAGAAATAAGCAGCAGCATTGGGGTAGAAGAGTGAGTAAAAGAAATGAGCAAGAGCATCGAAGGAACCCACTTTGCATGATAAAGAAAGAGTGTACCCATCACCTAAAATCTATTAAGTTCTTTCTTACCCTGGGGCTGAAATCAAGTGGGAGTTGTGATTACAAAAAAGGAACATTAGATGAAGTTCGGTGAACAAATTTGGTAAGTAAAGAAGTTTGTAAATAGTGTTAAGATTTAATTTAAGAGTTAAACATATAGAAAATCAATTTAAGTATCAAATTAAGCTTGAGATAGGTTGCATGTAAGGTATTAATAATGAATTGAATGCAAAAAGAACAGAAAATAAGTTCTGAATAGGTGAACAACAAAGCTGAATTTAAGTTTGGACATGCATGTGGAAGATTTAGAGTATTGAATATTAATTGCTTAGCAATTGATAAATTATGAATAGGAGCTGCTAGAAGACACGGGGAAGGCTTTAATACAGCTGGTAGAGGCAATAAAATCCTTGGGAATCAATTATGAGTGAACTTACTTTTGTTCTTCTTTATGATGATCTTAATTTGCTTTAAATATGTCATCCTTTATTTTTGAGAAGTGAGTTCCCTCATCTTTTCATCTTTTTTTTAATCCTGGAATGTTAACCTTGAAATGATCCCATACTGAGTGAAAATCTCATCCTCCATCTCAACTGGTTTTACAATTGAATTTTTAGTTGCATGTTGTTGCCCTCTTAAAACTCGTTAATATTGCTCTTCCTTGAGAATCTTAGCATGATGCCTCCTTTTGAAGTGCGTGTCATAAGGAGTGTCTGGTCGGGTTGTATCCCTGAAGTGCATCTTCTTCTTTACTGAGTGACTTCTTGTATCAGAAAGGCTCGGGATTCATGATCAACTATAATGAGTAGCTGATTGGGCCAGGAAAACCTGAGGAACATGGTTATGTTTTACCTCTTTCTTTACTGGGTGACTTCTCATGTTAGAAAGGCTCAGGATTCATGTTCAACTATAATAAGTAACTGATCGGGCTGGGAAAGCCCAAAGAACACGGTTACATTTTCATCTTTCTTCATTAGGCGACATCTCGGGCCGAGAAAACCCGGGGTTCATCCCTCAAGTATTAATGAGTGACTGACCGGGCCAGGAAAACCCTAGGATCACAGTCACATTTTCAGTTAAAAGTTTGAGCTCTCGGGTTTGAATTCCCAAAGCTAACAACCCAAGTGAAGCTTGTAGGTCAGGTATGTCGTTCTTACTGTTTATTGTGCATGTTGCTTTTTCAAAAATTGATTTCATAAATCCATTTTTTGAAAAACCAAGGGGGTAAACTGTGGACACCCTCGGTTTGATTAGCCCACAACGAAAGCTCGACGATGAGATAGTCCAAATATCGAATGCGAGAAGACCCAAAATCTTTTTTAAAATGGACTTGAAAGCCTAACCAAGCCCAAAACCTTGAAATCCCAAGCTTAAACCCAAAAAAATTGAACTCTAAGCCCAACCCAAGCCTTTTAGGCCCAAAGGCCCAGCCAGGCGTGTTGAGGAGTCGATCGCCTCTTCGAAGGGGCATCTGTAAGCACCCAATTTCAGGATGACTAAAGTATGAATGCGATAGAGGACTCCAATGATGAAAATATTATAAATAGATCTTCAATATTTGAAGTTTGAAATCTCAAAAGGTTTAGATGCATTTTTAAGGGGATTTAATTGGTTTTTAAAGGACTTAATTTATTAGATTTTATTTCTTTTAGGGATCTTTTTGTAATTAAAAGTTAAAAAAAATTGAATGAACCGATCAGAATTACATATTTCCAGTCGAAAATGTGTAATTCTGACTGGAATTACATATTTCTGGTTGAAAATGCATAGTTCCAATCGGAATTATGTATTTTTTATAGGAAATACATAATCCTGATCGGGATTACATTATTCCGATTGCGTCCATCAGTATTATTTTATTTTCTTTTTCTTTTTCAGAAAATAAAAATTTATTTTCTTTTTAATTTTTGATTGGTGGAATGATGTGATATATTATTTAAACTTGTGATATATTTTCTTTTTCAGAAAATAAAATAGATTGTTCTAGAAATAAAAAGCCCTATTTAAACCAAAATTTTATCTCCTGTAAAGAAGGAAAACTCACAAGTTTTTTAGCTAGGGTTTTTCTATATAAATCCAACTTAACTCTCATGTGAAAAAAAAAAAAAAAAACCTTTTTTGGAGACGCAACACATACACCTGCGTACACAGAGAAAAAAAAATCTTCTTTTACGTATTGTTTTAAAGGAGTAGTAGGCCTTTTGAGAAGGAAAATTCAACTATTGAAGATTTATTCAAAGCAACGGTGATTCACACCACTCTGAGGAGCAAATCAATACTGCATCCATATCTCTTTTCTACTCCTTTCTATTTTTTATTTCATTTAATTTTTATTATTTTGTTTTTTATTCTTAATTTTTTTAGTTACTAATCTTTATTTGTTTTTTTTTTTTTTTTGTACTTATGAGGTTGGATGGGGTGACATGAACACATGGAGAAAATCTATGGAGAATCTACAAAGGTCCATGGAATGCCATGGATTTCAATTGTGTATTTAAATTTAGTTTCCGTAGGATTTATTTTATTTTATGTTTTTAGGTTTATTTTTAATTAATTGTTTTGCCTTGTAGATCATTGTAATAGCCCCGATAATGGAAATAGTGAAATCATGTATGAATGAATGATTTTATTAATTGGTTAGTAAATTAGGTTTAATTTGGTAAAATTCTAATAAAATCAATGGTGGCTTTAGATTAATTTTAGGTTGCATGTTAATTAAATTAGGGTTAGATGTTAATAAATTATATTTTAATTGTTTTCTTCATTGGTTTGTTTATTATCTTGGTTATTTTTATTTTGCTTTATTTATTTTATATGACTTGCATGTTCTTTTGTTTTTTACTATTTTAGGTTTTAGGTTAATTAACT
>CATIWM010099985.1:0-12290 GCA_949671775.1 Mallotus repandus | reverse complement strand
TCTCCCATTTCCCAACTTCTTCTCCTTCGTATTCTCATGCATTAATGCAATGGAGTGAGTGCTTTTAACCATTTTGCTAACATGTTTTCTTTAGTGGGTACTTTTATTTTTTTAGTAGGGTAAATTTCCAACTACTGTATATAATAAGAGTCAGTTCTTCCATTTAAATCGAATTTTATGTTTCGAAATATTCTTAAAAAGAATTTAATGATACTTAACTATTCTCTCATTTGTGTGGATACTTTTATTTTAGATACAACAAAAATTATATACTTATCAACGATTAAATATTCCAATGAAAATACTAGTTTATCAATTGGCTAGCTTTTTTTTTTGAATTTATATAAACAAGACTGGAACTTACAATATTTAAATAAGTTAAAATATCGCACTATACATAGAGTTAACGTTTTATGATCATTAAGTTTGAAATTAGCTAATATATAGTTCATACAACAACAATTCAATTATTATTGTGTTAGCTATAGCCTAACTGTCAAAACATGTAACATATATAAATTGAGAGAGCAAATTTAAATCTTCACTTTCTCTGTATTTTCTCCCCAATGCAGTGTAGAAATAGACATTAGGTAAAAAAAAAAATTATTATTTTATGAATAAAATGCAATTTCTAGTTTGTCGAATCATGTTTCAATAAGTGTAATAATGCATTATTTATTTGTTTGGCCTATGAGAAAAAAAAACAAAATATAGAAATACAAATCAAAATACAATTTTACTTTTATAAACTTTTATTTAAATTCACCAAAATATGAGAGGCCAAATAGCACGATTGTATTCACTTTGGGCACTATTTTACGTAACATTTTCTTTATTTGCGATCAAGTTGGGCAGTAAGAAACAACAAAAACTCAACATGACATTGATAAGAAAATCTGGTCAAGAATGCATTATTTATATATACATCTTTAAACTTCATTAGTTCCAGCTCATTTTTATTGCAATTAAGTAGGTCAAAACCATCGTACAAATGTCATTTTTTTCTGAAATTATTTTTATTTTTTCAATTGTATTGATATTTTTTTGCCAATGCACATCAGGGGAGGAGGGATAAACTCAAACCCGAATCTCTTATGTGTTATCAAGAGTCATTTAACCATTTAGACTAGACTTCATTTGATATTATATTGAATGAAATGTACATATCCACTAGTTGCAAATTAAAATAGTTCTGTTAATATAATTGAAGAATAGTGACAAAAATTTCATAATAGTGAGATCTTATTTTTGTACTTCTTAACTAGACTTTATTTGTATTATTTTTTCATTAAAATGTATCCTTAATTTTCAATTAATGAACAATTTTTTTTTCTCTAAAAAAATTATAGTGAAGTTATCTCAATGGCTCTAACATTTTAAACTTTTTGACATCTAAATATGTCAGACTAAATAATTAAATTTAACTAATTAACCATAAAAAGAAAAGAAAAAGAGAAAAATTATACTTGGTTCAATATATTGCAATTAGAGATTCAATAGATCATCAACTTTGTTACCACTAAAATGAGAAATTTTTATGCGAATAGTCGTAGAAAAGTGCAAATTAGGTATTAACGTGTAAAATAAATAAAATATATATAATAAATAAATAAATAAGAAAATTGAATTAAATATATTTTCCCCTAAAACCGAAAGGAAATGGTTGAAAAGTCCTGCCAAATTGAATCCAAGGTTTCAATTTTTACAACTCAGAGACAGTTGTTTTGTTTGTTACCATATGAAGTGCAATGTTACCCTTTATCGTCTGAATTCATTACATCTTTCAAAATCTATCATCACAATATTATACCTCTTTTCAAAAACATTAATACCTTTATTATAATAAAAAAAAAAGTCGCATAACACATCAGCAATAACAATTTAACATCACCAATAACCATTTTATCCTGCCAATCAAGTTTAATTCCGACGGCGAGGTTGAATTATTGTATATATAATCATATTAAATAATTATTAAATTTTATTATTATTATTATTATAACTTCATTCAAATCAAGTAAATTAATTAGAGTTCGATAAACTCTTAATATTAGTAATTTAGGTATAAATAACTCTTTCATATATTATATTTAATATAAAATATAAAAAGTTAATTATATTTTTATGGAATTTAGATAATTTTTGTTTTACAATACTTAAATTTTAATTATCTGTCCAATAATATAAAAAAATAATAATTTATATAAGTATAAAATACAAAGTTGAATTTCAAAATTAAAATGCAAAGCATACATTAGAAAATATAGAATATGCATTTTAAAAAGTATTCAAAAAAAGTTTAACAGAAAAAAAATTATATAAAAATAAATTATAAGAGATTTAAGAATTTATTATGATGTTTAAAATTGAATGTTACACTTATGAAGTTTTGGAATTTAAATTTTATGGAAAATAAAAAAATAATTATCCACATCCAAAAGAAAAAAGAAAAGAAAAGAAAGAAAGATCCGATCCGACCCAAAAAGAGTCAAATTGCATGAAAAGTGGAAAGCTGCATGGAGGACAAGTGTGTAAATATGAGATGATAAGACAAAAAACTTCCACAGCAACCCATTCTTTTTTATATAACAATGAAAACGGAAAGGTCATTTTAGTAAATACCCATTTTCTTTTTCTTTTTTCTTTTTTCTTTTAATTTTTTCTTAAAAAACTCTCACAGTGTCGTCCGGATCTTTCGCGACGCTGCTTCAGACATATTTTCTTCTGCGCAGAGCTACTTTTCTTTTCTTTCAATTTGATTATTTGATTATTAATTATTCCACATTTACCCCATTAAATATTATATATTTATAAAAATAACCCCATTTTTTAACTTTTCTGCTTCTCTAAAACCCCTCTGGTTTTACGCCGGTTGCATTGGCAGTAGAAACCGCTTTACCACCATTACCTCCTTTCTTGTACTTCTCCCAATATAAATAGAACCTATCATCCTCCTCATCTTTTTCTTCTCCTTCTTCTTCTTCTGATTCTGATCAAAAGACTCCAGTTTCTGTATTTTCTTGCACCTGCTCATAGCTTTCTTTATCTCCACCAAATGGGTGTTTTTTGCATGCATTGTGTTGTGTTAGTTTTGTAGAACAACGCTTCAAAATCCTTCCTTTTCATTGTTTTTTCATCTGGGCTGTACTTCGTGATTATCGTATGCAAGTGGTTTTTTAAGTAGCGGATTGAAGGTGAGGGAAAAAAAAATTTTTAAAAAAGAAGGAAGTTTGTTGAGTTTTTACTGAGGAAGTTGTTGATGATTTGTTTGTTTTTGTGAGGAAGTTTTTTGGATTTTAATGGTGGGTTTTTTGTTTTGTTGTTGAGGGTACTTAAGTTTCTTGTTAAAAAAAAAAGGTATTATAATGGCACCAGCTACTACTACTACTAATTGGCTTTCTTTTTCACTATCTCCAATGGAAATGTTGAGGTCATCTACTGAATCTCAGTTCATATCTTATGAGGGTTCTTCTCCTGCTGGTACTGCCTCTCCTCACTATTTCATCGATAACTTCTATGCTAACGGTATTAGCTTTACCCTCTATTTCTCCCTCTTTTTTTTTTTTCTTGCTATTCTTTTTATCCTCAATAGTATTACTATATACGAGGGCTTAACTTCTGTTTGGTATCCAAGAAAGTGGTGGAAAAGATGCAGATATTTTGATAAAAGCTTATGAGTTTTATTGTATTTTTTTCTTTACTAATGAAAATGGAACTTCGACCCAAGGAAGTTGCTTGTTTGTGTTTTGTTGAAGCTTTGCACTTGCACCATATAAGTGTATTAAAACCGACCCAAATCTAGTTTTGGTGTTAATGGGTTAAAGGTTTAAATCATGAATCTAGTTTTTTGGGGCGTTTTATCGATTACCAGCTAAGGAACCGATCCTTTTAAGTATTTGCAGGGTGGGGAAGCTCCAAGGAATCTCAAGGAGTAGCAACGATGGCAGCGGAGACGTCTATTTTCACAAGTTTTATAGACCCAGAAACTCATCATCAAGTACCAAAACTAGAAGACTTTCTTGGAGATTCATCATCAATCGTTCGGTACTCGGATAATAGCCAGACAGATACACAAGACTCATCTCTTACTCACATCTATGACCATGGTTCTGCTGCTTACTTCAGCGAGCAACAAGATCTCAAGGCAATAGCTGGGTTTCAAGCTTTTTCGACAAACTCGGGTTCTGAAGTTGATGACTCTGCTTCAATGGCAAGAACTCAGCTCGGTGGAGGCGGTGGTGAGTTTGTGGGTGGTCACTCGATCGAATCTAGTGGAAACGATCAGTTGGGTTTCTCTAATTGCACTGGTGCAAATAATGCTTTATCTCTTGGGGTTAATAACAACAATAATAACAAGCATCAGCATCATCCGAATGCAACAAATGATAAGGCTATCGTTTCTGTTATTGAAGCTGATTGCCCTAAAAAGATTTCTGATACTTTTGGCCAGCGAACTTCAATTTACAGAGGAGTTACTAGGTACTCATTTCCCTGCTATTTCTCATTTTTGTTTCTGGCTTTACCTTATTTTGTAATCTGGGCGTTGATTTTACGATGTCAATTAAATCTTTTGAATCATTCATTATTGGGTTTTTTATTATTTTTTCTGAATGGATTGAATATATATATTTTTGGGGATTAATTAGTTTTCTTTTTTCTTGGTGATTGAAGACACATGTTCGATTTGCAATGAACGAAATATAACTAAAGAAAAATGTGTATATCCATAGACTAATATTTTGTTTGTTTATTTTTTCTGATTATGAATTGATGCAGACACAGATGGACAGGTAGATATGAAGCGCATCTATGGGATAACAGCTGTAGGAGAGAAGGTCAGGCCAGAAAAGGGCGTCAAGGTACTCTTTTTTTTTTTTCTGTATTTCTATGTAAATTGCACAAAGATCAGATATTTATTTAAATAAAAATGGAAAAAAATGTAAATATTTGTTGTATTCTTGTGCAAAAACGATAGATGTACTGTGGCACTGAAAAGAAACTTGCATGCATTCAAAGGCATTAACTAATGGAGAAGGGATCTTTGAGAAGAAGAGGGTCGGTCACTTGTTTTCTGATAAAAAATTTCCGGTCTTTTATGATGATTGTTAGGCTGATGAGGGTGTTATATATGTATATGTATGTACAGATCATGCTTTCTGAATTTTGTTTTTCTTTTGCTACTGATATCTACTGTTGCTTTTTCTTTTCTATCCCTTCAATTATGTGATTGATTTGATCAGATGTGCCGCCATTTTGTTCATTTTTGGGGTGACTTTCTCTCTTTCTTCTCTCATATGGGACCCTTAACTCTTTTTCTTAACTGCAAGGTTTTGTTTTGACACGACCCACTGGACATTTTCCCACACCCACACCATGCCTCAGTTGTTGCAGACATCAATGAGAGAAAAACTTCTGATTATCTTCTGTCTCAGGCTATGGCTTTTACTTTTTTTTTTTTTTGCTTTATTTTTTTCTTCCGGCCAACCTGCAGAAGATGTCTAGGTTTGACCAAAGCACCCACATTCAACTCAAAGATAATATCTTTTATTCAGCATATATATATATATATATATATATGTATGTATAACAGAAAAGTGCCCACTATAATTGCCCAAACTTGCTGACATTGGTGCTGTTATCTGGCATGATGGCCTAAAACTGCAGGCCCTTTCACACACAGGAGACGGGACCTTAGGCAAATTTGAAGTGGGAAATAAAGGGGTTCCTTTGTATGATACTAATACATATAAATGCATTGTGAACCACATTGTGATTGATGTTGTTCTTTATATTGGAACATGTTCAAATCAGATTATTTTTAAGTTAAACTTATTGTTTGTATATATGCCTTAAGATTATTGTCACTACTATAATAAACTAATACAACTTTTGTCATGGATGTTGAAATAAAATGCCCCTATCTCTTTCTGAATGGACTATCAGGCGCAAGTCACATGGTTTTTTCCTTTTATTTTGTTTTTAACTCCTCCTGGAATAATATGATCAATTGAGGCTTGATATTTTTGACTGCCTTTTTGTTTCTTTTATTGAATTTTTTTCTTTTTGCATGAAACATGGGATGGTGGATATTCGGATGTCACTCGATATTACAGTGTACTTAGGTAAGCTGATTTCCCTTGATGTTGTTTCTTAGTATTTGTTTATGGGGTTGAAATTTGACAAGGAATTGTCAAGAGAACTTTGTATTGAAGGAACTTTTATAATTTCGTAGGTGGATATGACAAGGAAGAAAAGGCAGCTAGAGCTTATGACTTGGCAGCTTTGAAATATTGGGGTGCCACAGCGACCACCAATTTCCCTGTAATATATGCTTATTTAATTTGTCGATGAGATTTTAACGATAGTCTAAGGACATTACACACCAATTTACTGAGCGCCAAGGCACGGTTTTTTTCCCAGGTTTCCAATTATACAAAAGAATTGGAGGAAATGAAATATGTGTCCAAGCAAGAATTTATTGCCTCTTTGAGGAGGTATGCCTAAGCCTGACTGCATTTTCTTGTCTCCAAATTTTGACAATTCTTTTACTGAATTTAAAGAAAAATAAAATTACAGGAAGAGTAGTGGATTTTCAAGGGGAGCCTCTATCTACAGAGGTGTTACAAGGTTTGTATTTTTCTACCTTGAATCTTTTGATTGCTACTTAGTTGGCAGGTAAAAACCGCTGACGATGTTTGGTGTGAATGTGAATGAAAATGTGCAGGCATCATCAACAGGGTCGTTGGCAAGCAAGAATAGGCCGTGTTGCTGGGAACAAGGACCTGTATCTTGGCACATTTGGTAAGCTATGACTCCTGTTACTTACGTTGTTACTGTTCTGTTAAGGAGTTTAAAAATAGGAACTCAATCCTGTTGGTTTAGTTGACAACATTAGGCAAGTTCTTCATCTCTGTGAATAAACCGGGTTGAAACTTTAAGATATTTTATTTGAAACTAGTAATTAATCTTGATAATTATGAGAGGATATTCTCTTGAATGACAATTTTTTGACCTTTGCTATTGGTGACAGCCACTGAAGAGGAAGCTGCCGAGGCATATGATATAGCAGCAATAAAGTTCAGGGGTTTGAATGCAGTGACCAATTTTGAGATGAGCAGATACGATGTAGAAGCTATTATGAAGAGTGCTCTTCCGATTGGTGGGGCAGCGAAGCGCTTAAAGCTCTCACTCGAATCTGACCAGAAACCAAGTCTGAATCATGAACAACAACCTCAGGGAAGCAGCAGCAATTGCAGCAACAACATTAGTTTTGCTTCTATTCCACAAGTTTCAGCTGTCCCATGTGGTGTTCCTTTTGATAATACAACAGCACAACTCTATCATCATCATCATCATCATCACCACAACCTCTTCCACCACCTTCAGACAGCTAACAGCAACTTGGGTGGGACTGATAATTCATCTGGCTCCACCACTTCGCCAATGGCAACAACGATGTCAATGTTGCCACAAACAGCTGAGTTCTTCTTATGGCCTCACCACCAATCTTATTGACCCAAAAAAACAGAAAAAAAGTAAAAGCTAGCAGTTTTGACTTTTAAGAAATTCAGCTAACAATGTAGCAACAGGAACAATTTGCTGACCGTTGTACCTTTTAATTAAATGTAGCTCTTAATTAACCTTTTGCAGGATTAGGAAAGGACAGGAGGATCTTTGCCTTTTGGGGGGTTGATGGCTAAATTTCTGGTTATGGAGTACCATTAGGATGGTGGATTTTGTTGTTAGCAACTTTGTCTCAATATGTGGGTTAGAGCTGAGACATGGTTTGAATGATCCATGGGGACAAATCTATTTATTTTTACTTGCGGAAAAGCTTCTTTACATTATTCTCCAATTTTGGACAATTTTAACCAGTTGTTTGGTGCATGAAACAATCTATAATCTTGTTATTTTTTTAGATCTTTCATGTTTGCCATCTTATGCACAACTATCAAATGTCTAATATATATATATAGAAATAGTAACAGATATGTACCTTTTCGCTCCTTTTTATTTTAATATTTACATTATAAAAAAATTTTTACGAGCAACAAGTGTTTAAAACCTTGAACAATTGATTCATTTTAGTGCACTTGAAACTTTAGATTTCAAATAAAGAAATTAAATTTCACAAGAAAGTAAATTTGAAATAACAATAGAGGCAATATGAGAATAATTTTTAAATTTTTTGTCTTTATGCGACTATGCGACCTGTAACATCGTAAGTCGTGTTATATATAGTTATTTTCTAAATATATTGTTGGTGAATATTTTTATTTTTTAAAATTTAAACCATTGATGTTTATAATCCATTGTATTATGACTAATATGAATAGGACATACTTAGATATGTATTAAAAACTTTAGCTATCCAGCGTAATATACTGAAGTAGGCAGAAATCACCTGAAAGCTTCAGAGGTTGTTTACGTATGGAGCACTATTTTCTGTTTTACAATTCTTACTTTCTTAAAAAAAAAAATTGGAATTTTTCATTTTCCATGGAAAATCATAGAAAATATGGAAGTTTATGGTCATTTGTTTATATTTGAAAAAATGTTTTCCAATTTCAAATAAAATAACTCTTGTATAACTTTATATATATATATATTTTTTGAGAATGTATAACTTTATATTAAACTATTCGATAATTTATGTAATTGTTTTGATTTTGATTTAATAGACATAAAATATAAATAATAAATAAATATATGAAATTACCAATTTACAAATATATAAAAGAGTTCAATTACAACTCAAGTTCATTCCAAATTAAATTAAAAATATAAAGGAAATTTTAAACAACGTTTTTTTTTATTCACAAGTTCGCAGCACTAAATTTTTTTGATAAAAGTAGAAAAAATAGGACGTAATATATAAAGTATAGGATAAAAATTATATAATCATGCTGTGTAAAAAATTTAGTTCAATTCAATCAAAGACATGTTTTCTAATTAGAGAACATGAACAATAATGATTAGACTATCTTTCGAATCCTTTGATTATATCATTTTTATAATCAAAGATTTATCCATAAAAATCTTTTGATTGATTTCCTTTTAAAATTTAATTGGATTGAATTACTAAAAATCAAATTAACTAAATTTAAACGAAAAAATCACATCAGAAATAAAAATATTTAAGTTGTGTTTGTACCAAATCTAAAGTTTTGATAGAAGCCCATAAATTTTGTAATCCATAGCCCAAATACAAATTAATTAATTAATTAATTAGTTAGAGGGAAGGAATTGAAGGAAAATGGGAATGTAGTGACACAATTGTAGAGTTATGATAAAAGGGAGCTGATTTTGGTAAAAGGGATCCCATTAACGACACCGATCATTCAACACTATAAAAACTACAAACAACTTCAATCAACAATTCAACATTTATTGTTTCAATTTCTGTTTTGTTTTCGTTCAATCCTATCTTATTTATTTACTAGTTTCTTTCAATGGAATCTCCAACTTTTTCTCTTTAATTCTATGTCTTAATTAAATTCTCTATCATTTAATCTGTCTATCTAAATACTCAACTATTACTGTGAAGCAATTTCAACATTAAATTTAGCTATTTCCATTTACGGCTAATTTAAGAACTCTAAGTAAGTTTAGGTCCCTTAATTTGTGTAAAACTATTTTTTAGAAGTTAGAGATCTCGACCGGTTAGTGTATCTCAAACACCTAACATGCTAAATCATTGTAAAAGGGTCACAGGGAAACAGGGAAACAAGTTGTTATAATCTTTCCTAAGAAAATAAATCCTATTATGTATAAACATTTATAAAATATATTTTAACTATAAAATTAATAAAACTATATGACTTATTCTATCGAGTATACTTCATTTTTAACATGGAAAACCGAATCAAATTGTTAAGTTATCTTGTTCAATTACTTTAATTCTATAATACAACTTTAATCAAATAGCTACAACAACATTTTTTTTTTTTTTTAATCACCAAACATAGAATTGTAATTATTTGATTACAAAGTTACAAATACATATAAAATTTCATGAAAAAGTAAGTGTTAGAACACATTATAAGCCCAACCGGCCGGAACCCTCACGGGCCAAAATAGACCCAGGATGGGCCTTCAAGGCCTTATCATAAGCCCATTTAGCCTCATCCTTATTTCCTTTGCACTCATAACACTGGCCCAACAAACAAAACAGTCTCTCGCTCTCACCGCTCAGCGTCACGGCCTCCTTCAAATCCTCAATCGCCGATTCAACGCGCCGCCGCCGATTCACGGCCATCTTCAACTCAGCCCGTACAATAAGCGCATCGCCGCGCTCTTTCCCCTCGAGCGACTTCACGCGTGGCGAAGAGAGCGCTGAATCGAGGGATTTAAGCGCGGAAGCTTTATGGCCGAGCAGGTCGAGGGCAAGCGCTTTGAGGATCAAAGGTGCGGGGTCTCTAGGGGAGAGGGAGATCGCCGTTTCGGCTTCTGAGAGTGCGTTTTTAGCTAGGGTTTGAGATTGGGATTTTTGAGCTGCGGACTTAGCTTTGGAGAGGAAATGTGTGCCTTGGATGAAGTGACGATTGGATTGGAGCAAGGTTCGGTTTTTGGTTCGGAGTTTTGATAGGGCTTGTTTGGGGAAATATTGAATTGCTACGAAGATTGCTAGGGTTAGCAAAAGAATCGCTACTTGCAAAGCTACGTCTGTTGCTGCCAATGCCATCGCCTGTGCTGTGTTGTGTTGAGTGGGGAATTGGTCTGCGTTTGGGCAAAATGAATTTTTCGGAGACTTTTTGGTCTGATGGGTAAAATGGGCATTGTACAAGCTTACTGTTCTTGTTGGGTTCGAATTATATTTTTTTTAGTCATTATTTTTAGTTTAATTTTAAATTAATTTGAATCAGCTATATAAATTTTTTTTTCTTCTAACAATTTTTTCGAGGACAAGTGATGCTTGAATTAATATTACATATTTTAAAATCTATATCATGAAAAATAATAAACTTTTTAAATTGGATTGTAATTTTGTTGCATTCTAACTAGAAATTGCCTAATTTTAGTTATTTTACCTTTGGAGTCGGTTGTGAGAAATTTGTAAATTATGAATTTTTGTATAAATGTATATAGAAAAAAAATATTTTGATTGAATTAAAGAAAGCAAATGATACGACTTTTATAATTTCTAAAATAAGTTAAAAGAAAGTAGTTATCAACAATTTTTTTTTTTTTTAAACATTGTATAGTGAGAGTTGGAAAAAGGGAAGTAGAAACCCGAGCTCTGATCACCAACAATACTCACTGATATGAGATTTAACTATTAGGTCAAGATTTCACAAATACTAAGAGTAAGTTTGTTGATTTAAAAAAAATGCCGTTAATTGTCTTAATGAGGAACGTCCATTACAGAATTGTAGGAGTGTTGGGGAGAAATATTGTCCTTCAAATAAAATTCTAGTCCAATGTATGCTGGAAGGCTTTCCAAATTTTGCATATGAATGAACGGATGAGCAGAAAGGTATTTTGACAGGCATACCATTGGATTTGCATTATATAAATTATGATGATGTGCTACTATTACAATAGGAACAGAGAAGCTAAAGGTTTAACTTAAGTGTGAATAGCGCTCGGGCGGGTTTGATATGATGGTTAAGCTGTTTGGGGCAAATTGGAGACCCAGTTCCTCCTCCACCATTGTAATTGGTAAAAAAAATGTCTAAGAGTCTTTATTCTTAAAATATTAGATTTTGAGTTCAATTTCTTTCCTTTTCACTGGGTATGTGAAATCCATTTATGGTGATAGCTCACAAAAATGCATTTAAATACTAACCTACTAACTGTCATTTTCCTCATTTTAGTGATATTAGACTGTATGAGTTAAAAAAAATTAGAATGGAGAGTACCAAAGGCTGAGATAAAAAATTTCTGTATGCTATTGAATTTAGTTTTAAATTATCGAAATTATTAAATTCTCTTGCTGAGTACCTTTTTCTTTAAGTTCAAAAAATAAAAAAGAACAGGAAGCAAAGTAGCGGGGAGTGTTTTAGGCTGATTCAAAAGCAAAAGAAGTAGAGAAAGCAAGTGCTGCAATTTGAATGGAATATGGCAAACTAGGCAAAGGCTCAGCCTATAACTGGAACATTTGCTTCGAATTCTGTAATTATGTTTACGACCCAGTTGACAGGAAAAAATTTTTGATGGATGGTTGGGATATGAAGTTTGAGAGTGAGACATAGTGACAATATAGGTATCATGACTCGCCCACTTTGTTGACAAGAACAACAAAAATGTAGGATAATCAGCAATTTTTTCTGATATATATATTCAACATT
>CATIWM010099961.1:0-11622 GCA_949671775.1 Mallotus repandus | reverse complement strand
ATATATATATATATATATATGTACATATATACATATAGATATACACACATATCTATATGTATATATGTGTATATATATATATATACACATACACATATATACATATATGTATGTATATATTTATATGGCTTATACTCAATTAAGATATCATGTGACAAAGGGACTGCAATATTCACTATAAATTAGGTTATGTTGGATTATCGGCCTCCACATGACATGGGTTGTCATAATGTCTTGCTAGAGGCCACTTATGACTTATAAGCCTAAATTGGGATTTCAAGCCCACTGCCAACATCATGTGAGTCACACATTTTGGAAAGGCCTAAAATGAATATGGGTTTACCAAGCCCAATAGGACTCTGTGGAGATAAATAAATAAATTCGAATATATATATATATTTAAGGTAATAGTTATCTTAAATAAATAAGAAACTATTTATGATTTGGTATTTGAATAAAATCAGAATTGGAATAAATGGAATATACCAAAAACGTTTTGGTAAGTGAAACTTTAATTAAGAGGCCTATAAATATAACATATTCTCAAGGGTTTCATATGCTTTTTACTCTGCCATATAAATTTCATTTTATCTCCTTTTAGAAAACGTAACATAGAGTTCTTGACTTCTTTAGTTGTGAGACAATTAAGAAAAAGATGCTAGCACACATTCATTTTGATAAAAAGTTGTTCATGTGGATACTTGTGGAGGACATATTCATTTGGAGATGTCTCAATCCGACAAAAGAGAACTAAAAGCTCAGGGTAGGGTGTCACCGGTGTGATCCCCCTCTCTCCTTTCCAGTATTCTTACCTCTTCTTACGTTTGTGGTAAGGTTTTTAGAAACCTTAAATCAATTGCTTAATTGAATTACATGGATCTTTGTTCGGGTTTATGATTAAATTTTTACATTTTTGCTACATTTTGAATCGCGAAACCCAACATAGGGATGCTTCAAATAAAAGAGCATAATCCTACTGACATCGACATATAAATCAGGCAAATGCGATTCCAAGTGAGGGTTCCGAGTTTGCCTAAGTCCCTAAAATGAACAATTTCTCATGTGATACTGAGTGGCGACTCCCTATTTCTCTTGCTTGAGTAAAGGGTTGTAAGTGCATTTATGCCATCCCTAAACTCTGTTCGTACTCCCATCACTACCCTTTTTTTTCCCTAATATCGAAAACGGGTTAGTGATCCAAAAAGTGCCGAGGTGGTCCCGCTGGCATTAATAGCTATTGTGATTTATATTGATCAGATTCAAAGGCTAAGCTAAGGAGCAATACTTAAATGTACTTGAGGTAAACACACAATGTCAATATGAGGCTTAATTGTTAGGTCAGAAATGGCATCTACAGTCCATGCGCATCCACATGCACAAGGACTATAGTCATTAGGAGGGATCCAAGTTTGTGTCCCCCTTATCAATATTCGGTATATTTTCCAGGAAGCATGAGAGTTTTGTTCAATAGTTTATGATTTGATTCTTTCAACACAAATATCTACATTTTAGCAAAATTCCTAATGCATTTATTTAGTCTGATAAGGACAAATTGACAACACTTCACATGTTCTGCCCTCAAAAGATGCCACTACTTGCCAATTCTCATAGGCTATCCAAGCTGAGATGTATGATTCTTATCATTCCTTGTGCATCAGGCTTGCAAGAGGTAAGCAGATATCACATGAGACTAAATGTGAGTAGTCTATAAGAACTGACATATTGATAGCAAATGGTGACAGAAACTAGAGGCGTTATAGCATTTATGAATATCATCTCAAACAGACAACATTAGGACAAGGTAATTATGCAAGAGCTAGGTGGGATCCTAAGGGAAGTTTCTACTTATTTATTTACATGGGCTAAGTTAAGCTTACGACTAAGGGTTCCTTTAGCAAGAATGCCCCTATATGACTAGGGTTATAGACTACGGTCAGCGAGTCTAGCATTCTTTTACCTACTCAAGAAAAAATGTACCCCATTTTGGACTTAAGATCCAAGTCACGTCACGTTAAGCCCTTCAACATTTCTTGATTGAGTAAAGGCTAAAGGTGATAATACCAATCTAGTTGCCCCGTGACTAGAATGGAACCACTGTAGCAATGTCATTCGGTATTATCGAGGGATAAAGTACCAAGGGTGCTCGTGTTATAAGTGTTGTGAAAGGAATGTATGTTGTTGTGAAGGAGAGTAAAATAAGTATATATATTAAAAAATAGTCTTTCAATTCTACCCATTGAACTAGAGATTATCCCAAGTGGAGTTGCCAAAAACCATTATTGGGAATAAATATGTACGTACAGGTAGAACAAAAAATAATTAGTGTATTATGTCAAGGAACATGTAGGAGAGTCCACCTGAATAGGCTATGTAAACCGACTTTTGTCAAGAAATGGAAAAGTGAATAAAAACTCACTTTCCTTACCATAGATTCCAGGATTGGGGGTAGGTAGCATCTATTTCTCATGTTTCTTATTATATATTGATTAATTACTCGTTCTTTCACCCTAATTTCAATTTTAATGATGCATTTACCATCCTTGATTATTAGTCAATTTTAAATTACACTGAAAATGGAATTTCAAATGTGGGATAGTTGGATTTGGCACGCACATGTCACAAAATGAGCAAATCAAAAAACATTCATCAACTAGGAACAACTAGTGATGCAAACAAACAAGAAAATAGTAAATAACACAATAGCAAACAACACACAAGTATGCAAGGAATAAGAAATAAAATCAACACGCAAAATAAAAATGGGAAAAAGGATTAAGGATTACAACCTGAGAAACATCATGTTCTAATAAATACATCCAAAATAGAAAATAATAAAGGGAATCGGGATTAAGGATTACATTGCTTTGACAATTTCATATTCTATTAAATACATCTAAAATAGAAAATGAAATTTAAAAAAAAAATTGATATTCTAATAACCTTTAAAGCAAAGGTTAGCTTTCACACACATGAAAGCACATGTTAGACTTCAACAATTATATATATTTCATTCATTCACATGATAAGTAGAAATAATAATAACAAGGAAAACAAAAATAATAATGATAAAATCATTAAAGCAAGCCAACAAACAAAGATGATGATGAGGATGCATGATGCAAAGTTTAAATATTTAAATTTTTTGGTGCTAAAGAGTGATCTTTATCATAAAACACAAATTTTAGGGTAGAAGAAGGAATGTGAAATTAATAACAAAAGAGCAAAAAAATAAAAATAAAAACACAAATGGAATATTAAAATAATATAGGTACAAGCTTCACAATAAATATATAATTTTTATGGTGAAAGATGAAAGAATAATAATAAAAGAAAAATGACAAAGATAATAAAATTGAAAATGAAATAAGAAAAATGATAAAAAGTGCAATTTCTTCCGTAAAAAATGGGAGTTTTATCATAAAAAGTGCAAAATTACTAAACAAAAGAAATAAGAATAGCAAAAATAACAAAATGCAAATACAAATTAAAAAATACAAATGAAATAATAAAAATGATAAAAAAGCAAATTTTACCATAAAAATGTGAGCTTTTTATTATAATGGTGCAAATTTATCCAGAAAAGGGCAATAAAATAGAAAAATAATAAAAATAAAATTTTTACCATAAAAATGTGAACTTTATGATAAAAAAGTGCAAAATTATCAAAAAAGGAAATAATAATGATGTCATCCATTGAATTTGGACAGTCCCGAAAGGGCCTGATGATGAAAATAAAATTCTGAATTTGACAAGAGTCTGTTCATTCACAACGCATATGATGTGTGCTAAAACCTAAAAAAGGCCTGAAATTCCTGAACCAAGCCTCTAAAGTGTGAGATCGGTCACTATATCATTAAGTCATGCTTTAATTGAAATCTAAACTCTTAGAATGATAAGTTGCGCATTTCAAACAATCTTTGCTCATAGTGAGCAACTTGTCAGACCGGTGTCTGTATCATGAGACCGAAGCTTAACTTCATGAAAATGGAAGTCAATTTTGAAAAAATGAACATCAGAAACACATTAAGAAGGCTTAAAAACCTTTAAAAGCATTATGAAACTCAAAAAAGGGCACCCAGAAAAGCCCAAAAATTACCCGAAATCGCTGCTTGCGCATGCACGCGCTACTAGCGCATGATCACACATTGGTGCGCATGATCACACATTGGTGCGCATGATCACACATTGGTGCACATGATCATACATCGGTGCACATGATCACATGGCCTAGTGTGCATGATCACACGCTCAGTGCTAGTACTAGCGTCCGTACACATATAGACACGCGCAAAAACCTAATTCTTTCTATAAATACCAGTGTCCACTTCCAATTTTTGGGGGCCAAATCACACATATACTGAAACTTTGTCAATTTGAAGGCCCAAGACTCTCATTTTACACAGTTTTAGCTCATTCACTGCATTTTTCTTAGGATTTTTAAACCGACTTGAACCAAACCCGACAACATCTATGTCAATGCATGTTGCGAAGGTATACAAACTTGCATTCTACACGTCATTTTCAACCTCTCAACAAGGACAGCTTGAAAATCTCACGAAGCTAAAGTTTCAAAAACTAAAAAACAAGCTCAGTGAAATTTGAGGACTGAATAATCATTTTTGCATTTTTTTCATATTTTTGCATTTTGTTTTGTTTTTGATTGCTGCCAGCAATTAAGAAATTGTTGTGACTTTTGTGATGAGATTGGCAATTTTGCTTGTTGCTTGAATAAATATCAGCTTTATTTTATTCATATAAATCGTTATTTTGCATTTTCTAACCTCAAAAATGTGAAAATCACAAAAATATAGTTTTTATGTGAAAGTTACAATTTTTATGATTTTTCATCATATTCTTCATTTTCACCATTTTTCATCACGACTTTATTATAAAAATCACATTTTTATAATAAAGTTCACATTTTTGCACTAATTCAGCATTTGATATTCCAAAATAAAATTTTTGCATCAAGTCTTTATTTTTATTTGAAAAATATAAAATTTATCATTTTTTATACAATTTATGCATTCTCTACATTCTTAGCATATTTTCTTGATAAAAATCATAGTTTGACATTAAAATCACCATCTTCATATCGCTTCATGTGAAAAATCATTATTTTTAACATAAAGTTCGCATTTTGCATCAAGAAATATTAAATCTATCAATTTTTATATTTTTCTGCCATTTTTTATGTAAAAATTGAATTTTGACATAAATCAACATCCTAGCGAGAATGTCATATTTTTTTGCATAACTTTTGCATTTTTTACATAAAAATCACATTTTCAATACAAAATTTAAATTTTGATGCTAAAGCACCATTTTTTGACATAAAAATGGTGTTTTGACATCAAGTTTGCATTTTTATGTGTATAATCATCATTTTTTCACATAGAGTTTTCATTTTCACATCAAAAATAATAAAATTATCATTTTTTGCATTTTACTTGCATTTTATCATCAAAATTACATTTCCAACACAAATCCAGCATTCCTAACATCAAATCTACATTCTAATGTCAAGGTGTCATTTTTAACATAAAAATGACATTTTGACATCGAACTTGTATTCTTATGCAAAAAATCATATTTTTTGCGTAAAATTTTCATTTTAAATCAAAAAAATCATTTTGCATTAAAATAATCATTTCTGCATTTTAATTGCAATTTCTATCAATTTAAAATAAATTTGTCATTTTTCATGTCCAAAACGCATCCTGGATGCTCAAAATCATCCTTTCTGCATTCTTGCATTAAAACAACACTGTTTTGCATTTTGATATGAAAATAAGTATTTTATCTCATTTTTGTATAAGAATGCATTTAATAATGTGAAAGTTCACATTTTCGAGCTAGAGCTCTCATTTTCGTGGTCCAATGATGCAACTATGCATCTTTAGTTATTTCTCTACTATCTAGGACTATTTTGTAATAATCCTTACAAATGCACATGGTTATATGCCTTTACTTGCTCTTTCGATTGAATGATTACTCCCTACTTATCTGTTGTCTAATTGGATGAGTAAATGCAATGCATATATCTTTGCTAACTTCTGGTCTGCAGGTGTATTCTAGATCTAAGACTAGATTTACATTTATGCACTTTTTCACTTTCATATGTATTTACTAGGAAAGCCTTGTAAATATTTGTAATTAATTTTCTTTACTTTCCGCTATTGATTGTTTGCAGGTGTATATGTACATAAACTATCGTATCAAAACTAAGGTGATGTGATAGCCATTAATTGAGTATTATATAATGAGAAATAGCCAAAAAGTATATGCAATCTCTCCAACCTTAAATCTCTGCTAGGGACGATACTTGTTAAGTGACCCGATGTCGTCCCTTTCCTCTTTTTCTTAATTTTCTAAAAATCGGGTGGTGACTCTACAAACACAAAGCATCTCTCATCCCTCCGAGACCAATAATTTTTCCATGTCCCATAAACGAAATGGATATCCCTTCAGTAAAGTTGCCAAAGTCCCTCCTCTCATCATTTGATCAGAAAATATTCCAAACCAAACTCAGTTTGGATGATTTGAGTATGGATCCGACAGAAGACCCAATGTTGAAAATTGATTATGAAATTATATTTACTACATCTAATTTATTAGTTTTGAACTAAATTGTAAATTATTTTTAGGACATATTTTAAAATTTTATTTATTTATTTATTTATTTTAAATATTTCTTTTTGAAAATTTTCAAAAAATTAAAAAGCGAAAAAACAAAAAATGGAAAATTAAAAAAAAAGAGAAGGAAAGGAATTGGACTAAAGTTGGCCCAAAATAAATTTGAATTGAAAGTAGCCAACTTTTGGTCAAAACAAAGGAAAATTTCGATTGGCCAACAGTGGCTAAAATTGGCCATAAATAGCCATTTTCATTTGTCTTCGTCGAAATACTATATTTCTGATTGGTCCCGCAAATTATTTATTTATTTATTTATTTTTATTTTCTTGGTTTATCCTTATTTTTTAGGTAAATTACAGTCACTCCCTTAAAGCTTATCTTAATTCACTAGTCCATCCTTACATTTCCAAAAGTCAACTAAATGCCCCCTCAGGTTTGATTATATTAACTATTTTTCCCTTCCGCTAACTAAACACCCCCTCAGGTTTACCATAAAAATATCACAATTGAGGGGATACTTAGTTAGTAGAATGGGGAAATAGTTAATAAAATCAAACTTGAAGGGGTGATTAGTTGACTTTTGAAAATATATGGATGGACTAGTGAATGAGGACAAACCTCAAAGGGTGATGGTAATTGTCCCTTTTTTCTTTATCGATTGTTATTTTTATTTTATTGACAAATACATTTGTTTTTTTAGATAAATTATTTGAAAATGCCTTAAAGGCAGTGAAAATAGCAATCAAAGGATTTAAGAAAATTAAAACCGAAAATGAGGTATGAACAAAAAATTTGAAAGATATTAAAAAGGAAGAATAATGAACACAATGATTTAAGGAGTTTGGATTCATCAACAATCCTATATCTCCACCTAACTTATCCCCAAGTTAGGATTTTCAATCACCCATAATCATATAGATAAGATTGAGATTACACAAGAATTTAAGGCTCACTCTTATAACCTTACAAACAAAAGTTTCTAGGCTTACTCTAAAACCAATTCCCAAGTGTTTTAATGACTAAACACTTAAACCAATTCCTTTAAAATAGAATCTCACCTCACATTTTCTCAAACCCATAAATTAGAAGAATAAGAATATCTATTTTAACATTCACCAATTCTCACAAAAGTTATACAAATATAAATATGGTTTAAGAGAGAATTTAGGAACTTAATTGAATGCTTAAGAGAGAATTTGAATAATCAAGTGTCTTAAACCTTCAATTAAACTCTAAGGGTTATTTATATAGATAAACAATGCAAATTTTAGTTGTTGGAGGCATTGATTGTGCCTCCAACGTCTCTTGTTGAATTTTGAATCATTTTGGACTTTTTGCAGCTGATACGCCACTAACGGTTGTGAGGAGCAAGCCTTGGCTAGTGAGTGTTAGTTTAAGGACCGTTGCATTCAAAAAAAATTTATTGAATGCTGTCAAGACTACCCCTCACGAGCTGCTCATGATCATGAGGGCAGCTCGGGAGAGGCTCAGAATTTGCACTCTATTGGTTACTATCAGGACTGTCACTCACAAGCTGAATAGTGCCCACGAGTAGCGCTAGTGAGTGGTGTAAACCCTTGGCTCTATTTTTCTCTCATCAGACTTCTGCTCGTGATCAGCTCAAGAGGAGACACGTATAAATCCAAAAATATGTGTTTTGGACTTCGATTTGCTCTAGATGGTTTAGGTATATTTTTGGGATAATTTACTTCACTCAAATAAAGTATAAAGACAATATTTCATATTTCCGGACTTGAAAGATTAATCTTGATGAATAATTAAGCTCCTACACACTTGAATGAAATCATTAGAAACTTAAATTGATTGTCAAATATCAAAAATTAGGAGTTTGATCATGCAAATGGTCAATAATCCCCCCTTTTTTTTTCTTTGATAAACAATTTAATAAAATAATAAATAATGTGTGTGTGTGTGTCAAAAACATTTAACAATAAAAAATTAATGCTATGTGAAAATAACTCCCCCTTTCAAATTAAATAAATGCAATGATAGAAATTAATTTGCTCCCCTGAATATATGCAATAGATTAAAAATGGCATATATAAGAACAAGGGAAGTTGTAAATAAGATTAGTATAAAGGAGATGAATTTTGAAAATGATGCCAATTTAAAAGATAAAAAATATTTATCTCCTTTAGGAAAATATATTTCTTTATTTCTCCTCCTTTTGGACATGATAAGAAATATAAATTTATAAATCAAGAAAATAGCAAGGTCGTTTATAATGCATCACAAAAACAACACATATAGCATTTTAAAGACTAAGAAATAAAACAATAAATGTACGGGAAACAACATTATATTTCTCTTACGAAAGGGGACATGAAATTAAAATAAATTCATAAGAAATAATAAAGTAAGCAAAACAAGCTTAACATCGCAAATATGCTAAAAACATGATAACATGATCATTTAGATAAGTGCTACTTCTAAACACGTGATCATGTAGCACTTAGCATATCATAAAAACAAACACATCTTTTTCTCCCCATTTGGCAAAGACAGAAGGAAAAGAAAGAGATAAACTAGAAACAAAGTAAAAAGAAACTGAAAGGAAACAAAAGATCAAGAACTAAAACAATGAAAACAAGATAGACCAAAACTAAGAAAATAAATAACTAAGGGTCTTGAGGCTCTTGGAATGGAGGAGGAGGATTCCAAGTGCATTGGATGTTCTAATGAGCATACAAATGGGAAAAACAATAAATCATATGCATGAGATAAATTTGCTTATTTTAAATAATCAAGAAATTGAATAAAATACAACTATGAATTATTTAAATAGCAAATATCCAAAATTTTATATAAAAATTAAAAAAGGATTTTTAATAGTTAAAAGGTGTTATATACAAAAAAATATACCAAAAATAAATATGCATGAAAAACTCGACTATGAGGAAGTTTTATGAAAAAGTATCAAATACAAAAAATAAATCGAAAGCATAAACTGGTGAAAAACTTGATTACACATGAATCCAACCATCAATTCAGCAATTTATCGTAAGAATAAGACAAACTTGCACCATCAATCATACCAAGCTCATGCTTAATGAAGTTCAATCTTTCCTCACAAAGAGACTTGGTAAAAATGTCAATTAATTGGTGATTAGTGTCAACAAATTCTAGACGAATATCACCAATTTGAACATGATCACACAAGAAATGATGTCTAATATGAATATGCTTAGTTCTAGAATGCTGAATGGGATTCTTACTAAGGTTTATAGCTCTTGTATTATCACATTTAATAGGAATGTGATTAAGTTCAATGCCATAGTCCTTGAGTTATTGTTTTTGCCACAAAACTGAAGAGCAACAACAACTAGCTGATACACATTCTGCTTCAAAAGTGGACTAGGCAACCGAAACTTGTTTCTTGCTAAACCAAGAAACTAAACATTGTCCTAAGAATTGACAAGTTCTGGAGGTGTTTTTTCTATCTAATAAGCTACCGGCAAAGTCTGCATCCAAATAGCTAATTAAGTCAAAGGATGAACTCCTAGGATACTAAAGTCTTATATGCAAACTTCCACTTAGATATTGTAAGCACCCAATTTTCTGGATGATTTGAGTTTGGATGTGACAGAGTACCCAATGATGAAAATTGACTGTGAAATTAGATTTATTTGATCTGATTTATTGATTTTGAACTAAATTGTAAATTATTTAATTTTAGGTCTTATTTTTAAATTTTATTTATTTGTTTATTTATTTTATCTTTAAAATAAAATTTAAAAAATAAGAAAAAAAAAGAAGTTAAAAAATAAGAAGAATGGGCCACTTTGGCCATTCAATTTACTGAATGAAAAGATGGCCACATCGACCAAAGCAAGAAAAAAAAAATTTTATTGGCCAACAGTGGCCAAAGTTGGACATAAATGGCCATTAACTCCTTTGGTCGGAAAACTATATTTTCGATCAGAAATATAATTTTCCAATACTCCCACAACATTTTTTTTATTATTATTAATTTATTTTTCTTATTAGTTATTTATTTTATTTAATTTTGATTGGTTATTATTTGATTTATTTGATAAATATTTATTGATAAATAGGTATTTATTAGATAAATGATAAATAACACATTGTTTTTTTTTTATCCATTTAGGGTTATAGTGTGTGTTTTTTTATAAATACTGCGTGATTTTCTTTTCATGTGGAGGCTCCTAGAGTTTTATTCTTTTCCTCTGCTTTTCCTGATTCTTTGTCGTGAGCTAAAACACAGTCCTTCATCCTTTTATTTTTCACGTACTTTTTTTTAGTTCCTGGCCATAAATCAGATAAAAAATAAAATCTAAAATTTCACAGACAACACAAAAAAAGCTAGCCACATGCTTCCATCAATAGTGATCATCTTCTAAGGAGAATCAATACTGCACCTATTGAATCATCTTCTTCTACCCTTTCTTTTTTATTTTGTTTGATTCTTTCATTTTATTTGATTTTGATTTTATTCGATTTTGTATTTTTTATTTTGTTAAATTACTAATCTTTGTTTATTTTGTTTCTTTGTTTATGATTATGGATGGGATGACATGGATTCACTATGGAGAATAAAACCCATGAAGATCCATGGAATGCCATGGATTGAATTTTGTATTTGAACTTAGGGTTTCTATGTATTTTATTTATTATTTTGTTGGTTGTTTTATTTTATATTTTTATTTATTTGGCTTTTTGGGGTTATAATTAATTTTTATTTATATGTTCAGTAGATTATTGTAATAGCCCCAATAGAGGGAAAATAGTAAATATTTACTTTTCTGCACTTTAAAATTAATTAGTAAATTAGGTTCACTTGGTAAAAACCTAATTAAAATTAATGGTGGCTTTAGATTAATTTAGGTTGCATGTAAATTGAATTAGGGTTAGAAATCACAGTATGTATGTTTTATTTGTTATTTGCTTTATTTTTATTGTTTGGGCTTGTTTGTTATTTTTGTTTGTTTTGGGCCCTAAGCCCAC
>CATIWM010099909.1:0-33849 GCA_949671775.1 Mallotus repandus | reverse complement strand
CATATAGCAGAAATGTTTGGTAAGCAAGAACCAAAAAAAAAAACTGACAATAATCAAGACAATTATCATTCCAAAGAAAAACAAAAGATACATAAAGTTCGAATTGTTGGCGCAAAGTATCAATGTCGAAGGGTCAACTTGACTTAAAGGGGATAAAAGAGAGCATGAGAGCGTGCAATGGCTTTAAATTTTAGGGCAAAAAGACCATGACAATGCTCGTGCATTGTATAGGTTAGGCTTTTTTTTAAAAAAGAAAAAAGAAATTTTTTTGAACAGTAGAAATGAGTTTATGTAGTCAAGTCGATATGGCCCTTGAATATATATGTACCGCAATGAGTGTGGAGTACTGGAGGGCCATACATGCAGAGAGCTCTCTGCAGCTTATCAGATGGCTTGTCCACTGTAGTGTGTTCTGAATTGACTACATTATGTTCATGTCAAAAACAGATTCCCCCATACACTACACTATCATTATAGTTTTATTGTCCAAAAAAAGGCTACTACTTTTATTCTTCTTTAGATATTTCCCCCACAATCTAACGTGTGTTGCTCGTCTTAAAGCTGTTAATTAAGTCTCTTGTGTTGTGCATGCTTGAAATTTATAAATCATTCATTGTATATATATATTTTTTTATCTGAACTGGGAAAAATAAGAAACTTGATTGGATGTGATGGCAGCCAAACCATGGCCAGATGGTTCAAGGAAACGTTAATGGACTATCTAAGAGGATGGTTATTTCCCAAAAAATCAGGTGAAAATATTCCAAAATTTATTAACACTGAAATCTTAACTCTCAACCTCTCTCTATATATATTTTTATCAACTATTTTGACCAAAATTTTTTTTTTATCAACTATATATCGGTATTTAAAATTAATTGAACTATTTCCTAAAAAATCAGGTGAAAATATTCCAAAATTTATTAACACTGAAACCTTAACTCTCAACCTCTCTCTATATATATTTTTATCAACTATTTTGACCAAAAAAATTTTTTTTTATCAACTATATATCAATATTTAAAATTAATTGAACTTTGACTAATTAATCTAATTTGGACAGAACCACAAGAGCGGTAAAGATCTCTTAATAATTAATTTAACATAACTATATATACCGCGATTTGAATTCGAGACGTTGTTTAAGTAAAAATAATCTCTATTAGTAGATCTAAGAGTTGTTGGTTATATATTTAATTAATAGGTAGTAATTTAGAAATTGAGCACCTATAATTTGTAGCACATGAAATTAAAAAAGAAAAAAAAACTATGTGCTTTAGCTTGGCCTTCCTCTTATATATACAAAGAGTGCAAAACTGAAATTTTTACGCAGTATAAATAAATAACATATAATAAAATTTTCATTCATAGTCTACTTGCACTGGCTTATATGCACCTAAGTTGGGGGACATATTGCTGAGAAATCTGCAGCTAAACTAGTGGCATGTTTCACAATACTGTATTTTGAGCTGACTTCACGAGGAAAATTGGTCTGGAAGTTTCATCTGCACTATAAATTAATCAACACTACAACAATATGCTAATGCTATAGCTTTTCCATGGTGCTCTTTATTTTTTACAGTCTAGCCTGGCTACAGGCACCAAACACATCCTAAAATTTTCAGATTTAATGCTGGATATGTTGGTATAGCTTGCTACATTGGTGGGTTAAGGTCATCTCTAAGACATGAATCATAGTGCTTGGAACTGCATGCTAGCAAGTCATTATCAGCTAAAATTTCAAACAGGTGTAAAGGCATTTAAAAAAAGGGTCACATTGAGCAGTATGGATTCCTTATCAATCAAAAAAATAAGATTTGATAGAAGCATTTCTGTGACGGAGTAGTTGGTCGCTGTGTTTTGTACTTGAAATGAGATTATTTATTTGTGAGATTATAGCGAGGTCCACATGCTGAGAATTCTGCAGCTCACCAGATGGTTTTGTCCCCCAATAGTGTGTGTTTGAACTGACTGCAGTGCACTGAAAGAAATGTTGATCGATCTAGAGGCTTGGAGATTTCACATTCACTATAATAAATCACACCCAACTGTTTAAGACTCTGTTCCATATATGTAAAATTTTATTGGGTGAGCTTAGTTGCGACACAGTTGAACAAGTTGGTCCTTTTTTCTAGTATATGCAGGGCACTAAAGGCATGCCTAGCTAAATTCTCCAAGAATGACACTGTATGTAATACCCATTAACAACAGAATATTGGTTAGTCAATGGCCATCGATAACAGCAAGTTAGGTCAGGCTTACCTGGAGACTAGCTAGAGCAAAAGTTGATGTTGCACATTTTTTTTTTTTTTTTGCATTTGATGCTCCTATATTCAGTAGTCACAAATACTCTGACTATTTCGTAATCGAGCCGAGTGTACCCACAAAGCGATCAAAATCTCTTAGCATTTGTTTTTTTTCATATATAAAACTTGAATCCAAAACTTTAGTTATACCAACAAATGTTGGTTGATGTTGCACATTTAAAGCATAAAGAGCTACCCTGCAAAATTTTATCATTTACATATATAAAGCATACTAGACCTTTTTTCTTTTCCTAATTAAGAACTTGATCACCATGAATAACTTTCCTAAACAAAAAGAAATAAAAAGTCGAGTATTTTTCTTTGAGGTGTTTGGACAACAAATCAATGAGTTGCTTCCTGGAAGGCCCACCAAAATTCAAAACTAATTTGGATGGTCCTTGCCTCTGCAACGGCTGTTGGATTGGGGCTGAATTAGTTTTTGCCATCCCCAGGCCCTACCTAGATTGGAGATACCCTTAACTTAATGAATATATTTGAAGTTTAAATAGTTTTGTGAAAAAAAAAAAATACTAAGAACCACCGGTGGGATTAGTTGGTGAAAAATTATTTTTGCTTAAATTAAGTCTTAAATTTGAATTTTAGTATATGCGGTCGTATTAAATTAGTTGTTAGAAAATTTTTAGCATTCTTATGGTTTTACTTAGATCAAATTAAATTAGTTAGAATTTAATAAATTTTAGATACTTATGGTTTAAAAAACTTATTTAAAATATAAAAAATTATAAATTTAATCTATATATGTATAAAAAAGTAAACTAGTCAAGTAGTTTATAAGCTGCTCGAAACTTGATCTATATTTAATAAATGAGATAAATTTAAATTATATAAAATTCTACTCGTAAAATTTAAAAATAAATTTTAAAAAAATTATGAATTAGCTTCGTAATTTAAATTTATGGTTTAGTATTAAAGTGTTTTTATTTTAATTGAGAAAGTGAGAAATAAAAATTAAACCTATAAACTTTTAAAAGAGTTACCAATTAAATTCCTTAACCTACAACATTAGACCGTTGTTTGTATATTTAATTGAGCCCACCTCAAGTTGGGCCCATTTGTGAGTATGTTTGATTATGGTTATGGTTAAAATTTTTTAACATTGACACATGGCTACACTATTTGCTTTCAAACTTCGGCTCTTCTTCTTCACTTTTGCACTCTATTTGAAAAGAAAAAGAAAACAATAACCAAAATGACAAAAAAGAACAACAACAGAGCAATTTTTTTTTTTTCCTTGATTAAAATCCAACATGGTCATTCAAGTCATTTCATCCAACAAAAGGACAATACCCATAAGCTGAGCAGTAAAAAAAAAAAAACCCAAAGGTTAAAAAAAAAGTCAAATTGTTGTAAAAAAAGGGAAAAAAAGAGAGTAAAATTTGGTTCTCTGCATGCAGAGTCTCCTCCCTTCAACAGTCCAACTCTCTCACACACTCTTTCTTTTGGAACGGAACAAAATTGGCGTGTGGGTACGTTCAATATTCTGTCTTCATAAAAATTTGATTTTTTTTTACTCTTCCCCTAGATACCCATTTCCTTATTTGCATTTGGGTGTCTTAATTTTAGGGTTTTTCCTTGTTTCATTGGGTCGGAACTGAGAATCGCCGTGTCAATGCAGTGAGAAAAAAACGGCAACTTTTTCAGGTGGGTTTTGTTTTTTCGGCTTGCATTTGTATCTTTTGGTGTTTGGTAGCTGCGAAAGTGTGGGAAAACTAAATACAAGAGGTAAAACTGTAAAATATGATTCTGGGTTGTCTTCATTTTTTTTCTGCTTTTCTTTTTAAGTTCCTGTTTATTTGTTGAAATAGAGAAATAGAGAGAAATGCATTTTTTTTTTCACTTTTGATCTAAGTGAACTAAAAAAAAGTGTTATTACTGTTATTATTTGTCAAATGTTGCTGGGTTTTGATTTTTGTATTTTTTGTGATAAGTAAAAATGAAGAAAATAGCATAAGACTTACTTTTGTTGTCTTCGTATACCTGGTTTCTACATTATCAATTCTTGTCTAGTTTTGTATATCTGCATGTGGGTTTTACTCTAATGAGTTGAACCCTCCTTCAAAGTTGATGTACTTTTGTTCTGTTAGTGCATAGTAAGTAAAAATTTGTTATTTAGGCTAGTGTATTGTTTCTAATACTGTTTGCTTTTCTTTTATTTTCTTTTTAAATTCTGGTAAAACCTTCAGTCCTTTATATTCAGGATAACTCTCAGTTGCTGGAGGAGAAATGGAGGAAAAGGACAATGCTCAACCAACATTTTTAGAAGCGGAAGTAGTTGGAATTAAATTTGGTTTAGCAACTCATAAAGAAATTGTAAGTAGAATTCTGCATTCTGCCTTTTCTTGTTTCATTGTTTCTTTCAGCCTGAGTCATTTGCAGTTATAGAATTTTTCCTAAAGTAAGTTGATAATCGAGGATTAACCATATGAAATATATCTGCATTGGCACTGATTACTTCAGTCCAGTAACATGTAATTTTCCTTCTTCACTGTTGTCAACAGTCTACAGCATCTATCAGTGACTGCCCAATAAGTCATTCCAGTCAGCTTACCAATCCATTTCTTGGTTTGCCACTAGAGTTTGGCAAGTGTGAATCTTGTGGCACTTCTGAACCTGGGAAATGTGAAGGTAAATTAATGTTTATTGTTCTATGATTAATTATTTGCATGCACATTGGTGTGATATGGATAATTCTGCTATTTCATATTGGAAAACTTAAGTTGAGTGATTCATTCACTTTGCTACTTTCAGGTCATTTTGGATACATTGAACTGCCCATACCGATCTATCATCCGAGCCATGTCCTTGAATTGAAGCGAATGTTGAGCTTATTATGTTTAAAGTGCTTGAAATTGAAAAACAATAAGGTACACTCTGATTTACCATTGCATCTTTATTTGACTTTCTTTGATTTGCAAACATTTTTTGGGGGATATGTATGTAATTAATAATTGCACTTTTTGTGAGGTCTCATGCTCATTGAGTTTGTTGGGTGGATACATAAAGCAAGGCATGAACCCGTTACTAGTTAAAGATAATTTTAAATGCTTATTGGGCTATCAAATTGCTAATAGCATACTACACTCGAAATGCTCATATATTTTTCCATTCCTGGTACTTAGAAGGACAGTGTTATACTTAGAGCTGCAATTGCTTAATATGTAGCATACTTTTTTTCCATTTCTGGTGCTTAGAAGGACAGTTTTATATTTAGAGCTGCAATTGCTTAATGTGTAGAGATGCAGCACTTCTATTTTAATGCTATATGCTGATATAATCCTGATCTTAAGAGTTTATGACATTCAGTTTCAGATCAAGGGTGGTGGTGTGGCAGATCGACTGTTTTCGTGTTGTGAGGTGAGCAGGAAACATCCATTTCTTTTCAACTCTTCCCTTGGATATCTGTGCAGTAGTCTATGCTTTCTATATCCACAGATTTTGTTACTGCAATTGTATCTTTGGCATGTGAGTTTGTTACTTATTTCTCTTTCATGTGGTGAAATTTTCTTCATATTTGACCTGAGTTCTTTTTTGTATTGGTGGATGATTTATATTTGGAATTTGAATTGTGTATTTTCTTCTTCTTCTATTGGTTTCCCAAGCCTTCTTTATTGTTTATTTAACTGCTGCACATATACATATAGCAATTGTGATTACCATGCAATTTGCAATCGAAGATCCTATTTTTGTGTTATGCTGGTTTCCCTGTGTCTATTATTAAATTTCTTTTTCACACTTTCCTCAACTTCTTGTAGGAGGCTTCACAAATTTCAATCAGGGATGTTAAAACCACAGATGGAGCCTGCATTTTGCAGCTAAAGTTGCCTTCTAGGATGAGACTAAGAGAGGGATTTTGGAATTTCTTGGAAAGATATGGTTTTCGCTATGGTGATGGCATCACTAGGACATTGCTTCCTTGTGAGGTTTGTTTCTATTACTCTCATGTTTTATGTTTGATATTTGTTATTCAGGTATATTTCCTCTTATTTTCTGTTTTTTTTTTCTTTTTTCTGTGTTCCTGTGTTTCTTTTTTGGGCTGGTGCTGTGTTGGGCATGTATTATATCACAGGTGATGGAGATGCTGAGGAGGATTCCACAAGACACTAGAAAGAAGCTTTCCAGGAAAGGGTACTTTCCCCAGGACGGTTACGTTATGCGATACTTACCTGTTCCTCCAAACTGTTTGTCAGTGCCCGACATTTCGGATGGTGTTAGTGTCATGTCCTCGGTAAGCTAGTTATGAGCTTATGCCTTCTTGATTATTTTATTTCCCAGTTGAATTGTTCTGTATCTATCCTGTGTTGCATTTTAGGATCTTTCTATATCAATGCTGAAGAAAGTTCTTAAGCAAGTGGAGATAATTAAAAGTTCACGCTCGGGGGAACCAAATTTTGAGTCTCATGAAGTTGAAGCCATTGATTTGCAATCAGCAGTGGATCAATACCTTCAAGTTAGGGGCACTTCAAAATCTGCACGTGATGTAGGAGAGCGATTTGGGGTTCACAAGGAGTCCAATGATTCCTCAACTAAAGCCTGGCTTGAGAAGATGAGAACATTATTCATCAGAAAGGGCTCTGGATTTTCTTCTCGTAGTGTGATTACAGGTGATGCATACAAGCGTGTGAATGAAATTGGTATCCCATTTGAGATTGCTCAAAGAATCACATTTGAAGAGAGGGTTAATGCGCACAATGTCCAATATCTACAAGAGCTTGTGGACAATAAATTGTGCTTAACATACAGGGATGGGTCTTCCACTTACTCATTAAGGGAAGGTTCTAAGGGACACACATTTCTGCGGCCTGGCCAGATTGTTCATAGGCGGATAATGGATGGAGACATGGTCTTCATCAACAGACCGCCAACAACACATAAGCATTCCCTGCAAGCACTTTCAGTCTATGTGCACGATGGTCATACAGTCAAAATCAATCCTTTGATTTGTGGGCCCTTGAGTGCTGATTTTGATGGTGATTGCATTCATCTCTTCTATCCTCAGTCCCTCTCTGCAAAAGCAGAAGTTTTAGAGCTGTTTTCAGTCGAGAAGCAGTTGCTCAGTTCTCACAGTGGCAATTTGAATTTGCAGCTGACTTCTGATTCTCTTTTGTCACTAAAGACTATGTTTAAGGAGTATTTTTTGGACAGAGCAGCTGCTCATCAATTAGCTATGTTTGTGTCATATTCTTTGCCACAACCTGCTTTACGGAAAGCTTACTTCTCTGGCCCCATTTGGACTGCCCTACAAATATTGCAGATTGCTTTGCCTTCTCAGTTTGACTGTACAGGGGAAAGATACACGATCAGCAATGGTGATGTAGTCAAGGTTGATTTTAGTAGGGATGTTGTGCAGGCTGTTATCAATGAAATAGTGATATCTATTTTCTTCGATAAGGGTCCTGATGCAGTCTTCAAGTTCTTCAATTCTTTGCAGCCTCTATTAATGGAAAATCTGTTTTCTGAAGGTTTTAGTGTTGGTCTGGAGGACTTCTGTATGTCTAGGGCTGCTGCAGAGAGGGCCTATGGAGATTTTCGGGTCATTTCTCCATTGCTAAGTCAGTTAAGGTCAACTTACAACGAGCTCATGGAAATGCAATTGGAAAACCACATTCGGCGAGCAAAACTACCTTCTGTGGGATTTATTTTAAGATCATCCTCCATGGGTGATCTAATTGACTGTAAGAGTGATTCGGCAATGACTAAGGTGGTCCAACAAATCGGCTTCTTGGGCCTCCAAATCTCAGATAGAGGAAAGTTTTACACTAAAACTTTGGTTGAAGACATGGCTTCTCATTTTGAGAGCAAATATCCTTCTGACGTGGATTATCCTTCCGCAAAACATGGATTCATTCATGGCAGTTTCTTTCATGGGTTAGATCCATATGAAGAGATTGCTCATTCAATATCTGCAAGAGAGGTTATGGTTCGGTCGACAAGAGGATTATCTGAACCTGGGACCTTATTCAAGAACTTAATGGCCATCCTTCGAGATGTGGTTATTTGTTATGATGGGACTGTAAGAAATGTATGCAGCAATTCAATCATCCAGTTTGAGTATGGAGTGAAGGCAGGAATTAAGGCACAGAGTTTATTCCCTGCGGGTGAACCTGTTGGTGTGTTAGCTGCAACTGCTATGTCCAATCCTGCATATAAGGCTGTTCTTGATTCCACTCCAAGTAGCAATTCCTCATGGGAGCAGATGAAGGTAGTTGGTGTGTTAGTATTAACAAAATTTCTTTCACTAGCTGTGAGTTTCATCACATTCCAAAGTGCATGTGATGCTTCTTTCTTTCTTTCTTTTTTTTTTTTTGGTCTTTTTAGGAAATACTGCAGTGCAGAGTCAACTTCAAGAATGATGTTACTGATCGTCGTGTCATTCTGTACTTCAATTACTGTGGTTGTGGGAAATTTTTCTGCCAGGAAAAATTAGCCTGCTTGGTGAAGAATCATTTGGAGAAAGTCATTCTTAAAGACATTGCATTGTGTTTTATGATTGAGTAAGCTGTCTTTACTATTTTTCTGATGCTTTTTGTTCTTTTACATGCTTGCAAAACAGCTATTTCTGCCCCAGTTGTTAGAAAAGTAGCCCATATATGGTGTGTTAATTAAACTCTCAAACTCTGCAGTACATTTCTTTGAGCAGAATTTTTTTTTTCTGATTGAAACATTATTAAAGGTATTAATGGTAATTATATTGGTGTATATATGCATCAAAATGCAGCAGATTAGATCCTTTCATATTTTCTCAGCTGACCTCATCGAGAAGCTGCAGTATTATTGTATATGGCTTCTGTCACCATTGTTTCTTCAGTTTCTTTTGTTTTCTTTGTCATTTAATTGCTTTCAAAAAAGTTATAGTAATATTAATTTCTGGTGGCTTCTTACAAGCAGATACAAGAGCCAGCAAACATTAGCAGATGCAGGCGTCATTGGTCATATTCATCTCAAAAAGGTTATTTATATTTATTAGGGGCAAATTTTATTTTGAAGTCTTTTGTTGCTTGTTGGAAGTTAATTCTTTTTGTTGGTGACTGGAATTTTTCTGAACAGACAAAGTTAGAAGAACTGAATGTTAGTATGGAGGTTATTCATCGTAAGTGTGAAGACATAATTACTTCATCTGGAAAGAAGAAAAAAACAGGTTCTATTTTTAAAAGGATAGGGGTGTCTTTCAGGTTAGTTTTGTTGGTTACATTTATACTTTCGGAATATATATGTTTTTGTTGTAGTCTTGATCATGAAACTTGACATTGCTGCAGTAAAATTTGCAGATGAGATGCATATCATACATATATATTTTTCTTGAAGAGGAGATGCCATATCATCTTGAAAACAAAGTGATGCTTTACAAATTTGTTCAATTTGAACCATCTCCTCTTTTTTCTGTTGCAAAAAGAGTTGGGCAAAGCAAGCTTTTGCATGATATTTAATCGCATGGTAAAAATAGTGAGCTGAAGATACTATGAAAAAATAAAAGAGTTTTAGCTTTGTTACTTGTGCCTGAAAGAATTACAGTGAGAATGTGAGATGAAACTAAGTGGAGATTTTCATATTATAATTTAACAAGGGAAAACTTCATTGTTTACGTTGTTGAAGTGCATGACATAAGATAGTAGATGCATACCACTGATGACAATTTGCAGGACGGTTAGTTTCTTTTCTGTTGGCGCATGTCAAATATTTGTTTTTTGGAGTATAGTTAACTCCCTAATCCTATCAAGCCCTTTTTCTGGCTCAAAAATTGCAAATCTATGCTCAGAGCTTCATGTTTGTGTAACTTCTCGGTGCATCCTCTCCAATGCATCTACTTTTACTATTCACTTCACCTATCATGTATCTCTTGCAAGTCATCCTGGAAGATGATCGACCACACTTTAGTCAGATAATCTTCTTTGTTCCTTTTTGTGCCATGGCACATAGCAGTGATCATTTCTTTTTTTCCTGTCAATTATTGTTGCCTGTTAATTACAAAGACAAATATGGACTTCAGAGAAAAAATAAAGGAAGGTATAAAGCTTGTAAATATAGACCACAAACCATGAAAAATGATATAACCATCTTTTGGATCCCTTGTAGAGGCTTGCATTTTTACCAAGAAGTTTGCGTTTTGCTTTTGTTTATTGAGGAATTTTGTTCCCAAAGAAATCATCCCCAGAAGTTATGAAATGTCCTCTCCTAGGTACAACCCTTGTGCTTGACTTAGTTTTCTCTTGGCTTAAATTTGTATGTCTTATTTGTTATGTTTGTTTATAATTATTAGGATCCTCCGTTTTTACTGGTTTACTACTATGCATGCAACGGTTCTGTTTGCCATATTTGCAACTGCTAAACATATTTTTGTTTTTTAATCTGAGCTTCCTTTTCTGTAGTGAATGTTGCTCTTTCCAGTGTGCTGATGAAAGTTCTGGAATGCCATGCTTAATGTTCTTTTGGAAAGATATTTTTGATATTCATTTAGAGACGAGCTTACATCGCTTTGCAGATACGATTTGCCCAGTTCTGCTGGATACAATCATCAAAGGTAGTCAATTGTTACTGTGCATCGCATGATACTTGTTTTTTGTGCATATGAATTCTCTCAATTAGAAAGTGATTTCATCAACTTCAGATATATGGTTTAATCTGTTAGCCTTTAGCTAGTTGGAAGTGTATTTTTTACGACAAACAATATTACATGGCCTTTTTCTGTTTGATATAAGATTAATCTATTAAAGCCTCTAAGAGAAGAGGGTGGCACAGCCGTTAATAGTAATACATGGTGCATGGTAATTGTCTTTTTGTAATTAGATTCTTACAGGGTGACATCTTACTACTCTCAATCTATGGGCTAATTACAGCTGAACATAAGTTCTTATGTAGTTAATTACAATGGTGCTTCCTTATGTCTTAATGAATTCGCTTGTACTGAATTTGTAGACAATTCATATAATACAACTGTTAGTGTGAGATTCTGGATGTAACCTTTTTATAATGTTATATTTTTGTGATAATATAACTTTTTTTTTTTTTTTTTTGTAGTGGCACAAGCCTATTTCACATATCATGCTGTAATTCAAAATTTTCTATAAGGAATGTCTAGGTTTCTAGTTTCTATCCTTGCTAAGAGAGAGGTCTATTCTATTCTAAAATGGACAGGTGACCCTCGAATCTCCTCTGCAAGCATTATTTGGGTTAGTCCAGATGCAACAACTTGGATAAGAAATCCTTTCAGAACCCAGAAGGGGGAACTGGCTTTGGATGTTGTTGTCGAGAAATCTGCTGTGAAACAAAGTGGTGATGCATGGAGAGTTGTCCTTGATTCCTGTATCCCTGTACTGCATATGATTGATACCAGTCGGTCTATACCATACGCTATCAAACAGGTTCAGGAATTGTTGGGAGTTTCATGTGCATTTGATCAAGCAGTGCAGGTATATCTCTTTTCTTGCTCGTGTCTGTAGATAGTCATTTGGATGTCCACACCTTATAATTTTGTTCTCTAAAATGGGCACAGCCATACTTCTCTCTTTTGCAAAATAGACTTTTTATAAATGGTGCACAATCCAATAAGACGAAATTATACTGTTCCTCCAATAAGGCCCCTAATTGAGCCTTCTTTCTGTATGTGAAAAGACTGCTAGATAAACTGTCATTAATTAATGATGATGACAATTTTTGTAGTTCCATTGGCATCCCTCTTTGACTATTCACTTTTGCAGTTTTCTTTTTTTTTTTCTTTTTTTGGGAGTTCTGGTCTTCTGTGATCAATTGACCTTCTTTTATTTAATCAATGTTCTGTGCACTTGCATTATTGATGCATTGCTGTTCTGCTAAAGAGCGGAGGTTAAGTTGGTAACTTGCACAAAATGTTCCTTGGTCTATCAGTTCTTTTCAAATGGCTTAACTTTTTGGTTCATTCTTTAGCGCCTCTCAAGCTCAGTGATGAAGGTGGCGAAAGGTGTGCTAAAGGAGCATCTCATTCTTCTGGCAAATAGCATGACATGTGCTGGAAATTTGGTTGGTTTCACTTCTGGTGGTTACAAATCATTATCTCACTCATTGGATGTCCAAGTACCATTTACTGAGGCAACACTCTTTGTAAGTACTTGCATATTACTCTGAAAATCCTTGAAAGTTTTTAAAATCAATCTGCTAAGACTATCGCTGAACATGGCTGACAGACACCAAGAAAATGTTTTGAAAGAGCTGCAGAAAAGTGTCATGTGGATGCTTTGTCCAGCGTAGTTGCATCTTGTTCCTGGGGCAAAAATGTGGCGGTTGGTACAGGTTCACGATTTGATTTGCTCTGGAACCAGGAGGTATGGGTTTCTTTTCATGTTCTCCCAAAGTTGGTAGAATTGCCATTATCACATTATTCTTCAACTGAAATTTTCCATGTCTTCTCAATATTACTGTTTCTCTTTTCCAGGTCTGTTTGAATAAAGAGGACAATATAGATGTGTTTGAACTTCTAAATATGGTGAGAAGTTCAACAAATGAAGGAGAAATGGGTACTGCCTGTTTAGGTGTAGACGTTGATGACCTGATGCTGGATGATGGAATTGATGACTGGAATCTGTCCCCAGAGCAAACTTTTGGTGCTGAGAAGCCCATATTTGAAGACAGTGATGAATTTCAAAATTTATTAGACAATCAACCTGCTGAGATGAATTGGGAAAAGGTTTCAAATATTGAGAATGGGGTCAGTGACTGTGGAAACTGGGGAGTTGACAAAGATGCAAGAGTTGATAAAGAAGAATCTTGGTCTGGCTGGGGTAGGAGCACAACTGATACACAAAATGGGGTCAGTGACAGTGGAAACTGGGGGGTTGACAAAGATGCAATAGTTGATAAAGAAGAATCTTGGTCTGGCTGCGGTAGGAGCACAACTGATACACAAAATCGGGTCAGTGACAGTGGAAACTGGGGACTTGACAAAGATGCAAGAATTGATAAAGAAGAATCTTGGTCTGGCTGGGGTAGGAGCACAACTGATACACAAAATAGGGTCAGTGACAGTGGAAACTGGGGAGTTGACAAAGATGCAAGAGTTGATAAAGAAGAATCTTGGTCTGGATGGGGTAGGAGCACAACTGATACACAAAATCGGGTCAGTGACAGTGGAAACTGGGGACTTGACAAAGATGCAGGAGTTGATAAAGAAGAATCTTGGTCTGGCTGGGGTAGGAGCACAACTGATACACAAAATGCCCTCTCCACAAAAGCCCAAGAGGTACCTGACAGGTCCGGTTGGGACTCTGCAGCAACAAGTTCCCAGGGTTGGGGCCTGCCAAATGCAGGAGAAGCAGCAAGTTCCCAGGGTTGGGGCAAACCGAATCCAGGAGGCAGCTTTGAAAGTGAAAAACGGGACCAATGGGGTAAACCCAAGTCACCTGAAGATTCACATGGCTGGGGCTCTCCTGAAGAGTCTGTCAAAGCAGCGAGTTCCAAGGGTTGGGATCTGCCAAATGCAGGAGAAGCAGCAAGTTCCCATGGTTGGGGCCAATCGAACCCAGGAGGCAGCACTGAAAGTGAAAAACAGGACCAATGGGGTAAACCTAAATCACCTCAAGATTCACATGGCTGGGGCTCTCCCAAAACTGTTAAAGCAGCAAGTTCCAAGGGTTGGGGCCTGCCAAATGCAGGAGGTGGTGATGAAAACGAAAGACAGCAGCAATGGGGTAAGCAGAGTGGAGAATTTAAGAGAAGCCGTGGTGAAGGATCAAGAGGTTGGGGTTCAAATAATGGAGACTGGAAAGGCAAGAACCGCCCTGCTAAATCTCAAGGAAATGTCCATGGCAATTCTGGTGTGCATATTATGTATACAGCAACCAGACAGAGATTAGATATGTTTACTTCTCAAGAGCAGGATATTCTTTCTGATATTGAGCCGTTAATGCGGTCAATCAGAAGAATTATGCATCAATCTGGGTAGGTTCTCTATGCTATAATATATATATATATCTATAATATATATAAATGTACGAAGAGGGGGATAGACAAAATTACAAAAAGGTCTTCACTCGTTATTATATAAAAATTGGATAATTTTATCATTTACTAATAAAGTAAAATTAAATTAACTAAAAAATAATTCTAATTTAATTGAAAGTATGTTTCCTATTTTAATTAAGTTAACTTCTATTTTATCTCTAACAAAATTAAATTAATTAAAATGTAATTTTAATTATTGAAAGTATATTTCCTATTCTAATTAGGTTAATTTCTATTTTATCTCTAATAAAAATTAAATTAATTAACATACAATTCTAATTTAATTGAAAGTATGTTTCATATTTTAATTATGTTAATTTTTATTTTATCTCTAACAAAATTAAATTAATTAAATTTTAGTGATAATTTTGTTAAAAATATATATTTTTCTATTTTAATTAGGTCTACTTATATTTTATCTAATATAAATCAAATTAGATAAAATAATTTTATAAGCCTTATTATATTAAATTTAATAAGTAAATAATTAAAATCAAAATTAATAAATTTTGTGAAAATAGGAAAAGTATATAATTTTTTTTAAAAGTAGATATTTTATAAATTAAAAATCTATGTATATATTAAATCACGAGTCCTAAAATTATTAAGCCAAAAATTTGATAAGTGTCCACCTTCATATTTGAGCAATCATTTAAAAAGTTAATGTGTTAAGCTATTAAAAATTCTAATTTTTTATTAAAAATAAAACATTTTAAATAGTTACTTAGTATTTTTTTTAACTAAAATACTATTATACATATTTTAAAACTTCTCAAATTCTAAAATTATGTATATATTACGTATTTTTCTACCTTAAATCACTCAAAATATTTTTTCTAAACCATTAAAAAATTAAAAAATTATAGTAATTAATTAATAATAATAATATTATTATTATTTTGATGTAGGGGAGGGGGGATTCGAACCCTTTCCCTAAGAGTGCCATGACCCATGGTTGAATTAATATTATTTTTTAACTAAAACACTATTATACATACTTCAATATTAATTTAATAATTTTTTTTCAAAAAAACTAATTTAATAATTCTAAAAACAAATTTTGTTATAACTAAAAAATTATGGTAATAAAAATTTAAAAAATAAAATTAATATAATTTATTATGTTTTTCATTTATTTAGTTATTATTCTATTTAAATTATTTATATCATTTTATTTTACAGTCAGCGTATTGTGCGGAATCACGATTAGTATATGTCTAATTCTTAATTAGTAATTGGTGTGATAAAAATTATTTTAAAAATGCATGATTAAATTCAAGTTCCACAAAATATACTTTTTTATTTTTTAAATAGTAAAATATTCTTTCATGGATTAATGGATTAAAATATTTGGTAAAATATAAAATTCAATTTTCCTAATATGAGATTTAACCATTAATCCACCGTTAAAAAAAATTACAACAAAAGTTTTGAAAATATATATATACAGTTGGCGCATTCTTTTTGGAAAAATCTAAGCAGCAGACGAAAACTGCAAAGAAGAGGAGAGGATGACTGCTGATAATTACGAAATCACCACTCCTCTAAGTAAGTGTTAAAACTTTCCTTCACTTTCTATCCTTTCTTTCCTCTTTTGATATAAATTTTCCCTCACATTCCTCGCATCCAAACACTGAACAGTTAACAAGAAGGTCAGCCAAGCCTCCATTTCTACTAGTAGTAGTACCTATGCCTCCACAACGTCTTTACTCGGCAACGATGACAAAACAAACGACGATATCAATTCCCCGATCGAGCAAGTGGCTCTCACCGTCCCTACCGCCGACGATCCTACCCTCCCAACCTTCACCTTCCGCACGTGGACTTTGGGAGCTCTCGCGTGCATCCTCCTCTCTTTCCTTAACCAATTCTTCTGGTACCGTAAAGAGCCTCTCACCATCACTTCCATCTCCGCCCAAATTGCGGTGATTCCGCTCGGCCATCTCATGGCCTCCATGATCACTACTAAAATCTTCTTCAAAGGATCAAAATTCGAGTTTACGCTCAATCCGGGACCCTTCAATGTTAAGGAGCACGTATTGATCACCATCTTTGCTAATTCTGGAGCTGCTAGCGTCTACGCCATTCACATCGTTAGCGCCGTCAAGATTTTCTACAAAAAGGAATTGACCTTTTTGGTGGCGTTGCTCGTCGTTTTAACGTCGCAGGTTCTAGGTTTCGGTTGGGCTGGTGTTTTCCGTCGCTATTTGGTGGAACCTGCTGCTATGTGGTGGCCGCACAATCTGGTTCAGGTTTCTCTTTTCAGGTAAACGTTAGATCAACTCCGTGTCTATTTTTTCAATGAATAAGAGCCGTCGATTTGCATTGACTGTTGTTGTGGTTATAATATTTTCTGTTGCTTGAATCATTGCTGATGACCAAATTAGGAAGCATGAGAAGGAAATTGCATTTAATTAATAATTATTTTATCCTATGCAAATAATTTAAGATTCTTTTCATGACCAAAGAGAAAAATTTAAGATTCTTTGAGTTTTGTCAAAGATTCAACTAGCAAAACGTTACAATTTAGCTCTTAATATTTAGTGTGAGGTTGAATTAAGTCCCTGATTTATATTTTGGCTTTAAAATACAGTTAATATTAATTGGATCATCCGGCCCCCTTTCGTAAGAAATGACATTTAAAACAATTATGAAATGGTTTTAAAATTATTTTCTATCAAAATATTTAATATTAATTATTATTAAAAGTACAATCTTTAAGGAAAATTATTTTATCTAATTATTTACTTTTCTAAATTAAATTATATGTGAAAGCTAAAATAATTAAATTAAAAATTTAATTAAAAGTAATTTTATTTTTTGATATTTATCTACACGTGAATATTTCATTCTAAATTAATTAATTAAAAATTAAAATATAAAAAATTAACTAATTAAATATTTGGAGAGCGAAGACTTCTCTTTGCTCTGTCCTCTCTATCTCTATTTTTTAATATTATATTCTGATAAAATGCTTAATATTGAAATTCATAAATATTAATTCAATTGTACTAAACTAATTTTAATTTTTATAATTTTCTTAAAATATAAAGAATTAAATATTTGGAGACGATGGATGTCTAAAGGAATCATCTCCAAAGTTTTGCATTTAAAATGATGATAGAGAGGAGGAATAAAGTAGTTACTTTCCAAATATTTAATTTTTTATATATTTTAAAAATATATAAAAATAAAAAATTAATTTAGCGCAACTGAATTAATATAAATTCTAATATTATGCACTTCATTAAAATATAACACTATAAATAGAAATAGAGAGGAGGACCAAAGAGAAGTCTATGCTCTCCTAACATTTAATAGATTTCAAAAAATATATATATATATAAATTTAATAACTCATCAATGGTTCTTAATAATTTCAAAAACATTATTTTTAATTTATTTATACATTACTTTTATTTCTTAAGAATATACTTGACATTTAAATTTATCTATTCTTTTAAATGATAAATGTATAATTTAATATGTATTTTATTGAAAAAAAAAAGTGTATATAAGTAAAGGAAACCTTTGCATCTTATTTTTCATTTACGGATTTGTGGAATTTTCTAGGATTGTGTTGGAGGAAATATAATAGACTATTAATTTTTAAAACTTTTATTGTTAAAATAATAAAAATATACCCTAAAACTAAAATTATAATGATAAAATAGTTTTTCATCATAAATAACTATAATGACTAATTTATTGAGAGATTAAAGTATCATAGAGATTTTTGATATTTATCAAGGAAATTTTTGTTGGATTATTAAAAGATAAGGTTGTAAGAGTAATTTTTAAGTTTAGTTTAATTTTTTTATAACTTTAAATGTAAAATTGTCAAAAAAAAAAAGTTAAAGGGACCGATTTGACCCTGGCCATTTAGAGGTCAAATGGACCTTTGTTCCTATGTTTTTTTATTTTTTTTATTTTTTGATTATCCATATTTTCAAATTATACCATAAATATATTTAAGGATACAAATGTGCATTAAGAAACTGAAATTAATCCATTAGCCTTTCAAATGGAATAAAACAACACTATCTTTAAAATAAAGATGATTGAAATGCTATATATTGATATATTAATGGGGATTTTTTTTTAATAGAAAAGTCAAACTTTAATTTGTGACATATATATATATATATATATATATATATACATACTTTGTTAGAGTGCTTTTTCTTTTTAATTAAAAAGGAGATATATTACTCTATTAATATAGAATATAAAAATACAAAGAGGAATAACAAATTTATTAACCAATCCTCACTATAATTTTATTAATTATTTACTTATTATTACTTAATATATATATATATATATATACTTTGTTGCAAAAGAGTGCTTTTTCTTTTTAATTAAAAAGGAGATATATTACTCTATTAATATAGAATATAAAAATACAAAAAGGAATAACAAATTTATTAACCAATCCTTACTATAATTTTATTAATTATTTACTTATTATTACTTAAAATGTAAATAAAATTTTAATTATTTTATATACATTTTAGTTTCAATAAATAAAAATGAAATTTGATTCTTATATAATTTGATTGAAATAAAAAACAATAAAATGGGACAATATGATAATTTATTAATTTAAAAATAAAAAGTTTTATTACTTTATATGTAATTCAATTCATATAAAAAAATTTGTAATTCAATTCAGTTATATAATATATATGCAAAATAATAAAATGAAATTCTGTATAATGTACTGATATATATGTGAAATTTGAATTGAATTTGAACATTATAGCAATTTGTGTGAGCGTTGCATATAAAATAAAGAGTAAATTAGAGGTGTTTATGATTCGATTTGATCGGTTTAATATTACTATTTCAAACTAAACCAATAAAATCGATTTTTAAATATTTGAATGTTTAACCAAATTAACCAACTAATGCTAAAAATATCCAAACTAAAATATTTGGCTTCGATTTTGGATAAAATTGGTTTGGTCGGTTTGACAGATAAAAAATAAATAAATTAAGTACACAAATTAATAATGATAAGCCTTGTCAATATTATTAAAATCATGCAAATTTTATATTGTTTATTTATAATTTTGTAATATAATAATAAAATGACCATTGGTCTTTAAAAATTATAAAAATTCAAAATAATATTCCAAATATTTCAAAAATATTAAAATTCAATAGCATAATTTGCTAATTTTTAGAATGATTTCTTTCGCAATTATGGTGTTAATTTGTAAAATATTTATTTGTCCAATATACCGTCTTCCATTTTAATTAGATATGAAATAATTTAATTATATAGATCTAACATTCATAAGAATAATCCATAACGACTATTATATTATTGGTTTGGTTCGGTTTAATTGAATATTTATTTTGTAATCCAAAACCAAACCAAAAGTTAAGTTTTAAAAAAAGTTCAATCCATAACCAAACATTAAACATCCTAAACCATAATGTTTGGTTTAGGTTGATTTGGATCGATTCAATTCGGCCGATTTGGTAAATTATTGTGCAGCCCAATAGCAAGTTATTTTTTTTTTCATATTTTATACAATTTACATTCTCTCTTTATCTTCTTTGAAAGTCAAATTAGTCTATCCTTCCTTTTCATTATGTCAATGATTTAATCTCCATTTGTTTTTCATAAGTATCTCGGTAAATAAAATATTTAGTCCCTTTATTTTCTAAAAATAAAACATTTAATCTCTTTATTTTAATAAATTAAATAATTAAATATTTTATTTTTTAGTTATTTCAAATATAAAATCTTAATAATGACCAATCTTTGAGTTCCAAGATTCAGTCCCTATAAGTAGTTTAAGTGACAAATAATATGAACATCCATATATGAAGAGGAGGATTTGAATCCTGCCCCTTACTCTTCTCTTATTGTGGTTGGCAATAAAATTCCAAGATCCAATATTTACATGTATTATATCAATATTATATAATTAAAAACTAAATTATAATTTTAATAAACTTAATTAATTTTTATCAATTTTATTTCATATTATTTTTAGTACTAGATTTCGAAAATTTTATTTTTTCTAAAGTTATTCATTCTTTTTTATAAATTACTTTAATTTTAGCTAAATATGATCTTAAAAAATTAATCAAATTAAGTAAAAAAATGAGTGTAAAATTAATTTATGAAATGGAACAAAATAACTAAAGTGCTAATGGATTGAAAAAAAAAAGTTTAATTTTTAATAAGAAAAAGAGGCTATAAATTATGTTAAAAATGAGAAGTGTAATTTGCTATAAAATAAACTTAGTATTTGACAAAAGAATGACAAAGATTGAACTGGCACAAAAGTAGGGGTGAGCACCACTCGGGAAAATTCAAGAATTTAAAATTTTCAGAACTATATCAAATTTTAGGAATTTAAATTTCCAATATCAGTATCAAATTTAAAAATCTCTATACCAGTATTATTCTATTTTTTTTAAAAGGTTCGGTTTGGAAATTCGGTTTTTTCGGAATGAATCGGTATGGTACGGTACAAAATGAAAATTCAAGAATTTTGTTATACATAAATTATTGATTGAATTTATATTTATTATCAACAAATAAATAGTAAAAATTTGTGTATGTTTATAAATTTTTGTATAAACATATATTTAATTAATACATATTTTCGGCAAAATAATTATGTATGCTAAACCCTAAATTATATATATTTTTGGCAACCGTATATAGAGCTGAGTACGGGATGAAAAAAATACAAAACCAAACGAAAATACTGAACTAAAAGACATTAAAACCGTACTGAATCAAATACTTTTAACTTTGAACCGAATCGAGCCAAATTTTGTGACTAATTTGGTAGGGTACTGAATATTTAAAAAAACCGAACCAAGAACAGTAACGAACCATACCAAAATCATACTGAACTGAAAATCGAATATGGTATTGAATGTTAATTTAATAAACAATATATGAATAGGAATAATAGTAGTGAACTTAATTATATATTTTTCATTGTATTGTTAAGTAGTTTATATTAAGTAGGCATATATATAATAATATATGATAAAAATTAATATGTTTTGCGTTTAAAATATAATAAATAAATTACTAACAAATTATTATTATTATTATTATTCAATTGACAAGTAAAAATATGAAATGTCTATTATATTACAATCTAAACTGAAAATATGAAAATAAGAAAATTTATATTGCATAGTTTCAAATAATTCAGTTAATAAATAAGAATGTAAAATGTACATTACAACATAATTTAAACTTAAAATAAGAGAAATAAGAGAACTGTTATTATTATCAACAAGAAGCAAAAATATGGAATGCCCATTGTATTTAAATTTAAAATAAAAATGCAAAAATAAAAAAAATAATATTATATGATTTCAAATTTTGTAATTTATTAATTAAAATATATTATTATTATTATATTTGATAACTTATTAATAATTATTTTTAGTAAGTAATCTAATATTGTTGATATAATTTAAAATTAATGAGCTAAATAATATTATTATAATTATTATTTTTATTGCATATTAATATATAGACATATATTAACCAAAACGACGTGGTTTTACCCAAAACTACATCATTTTAATTAAAGTAAGTAATGATATTACAAATAAAAACAAGAGAAGGGTCATTTTTATTAATTAAAACATATTATTATTATTATATTTGATAACTTATTCGTTATAATTTTTAGTAAGTAATCTAATCTTGTTGATATTATTTAAAATTAATGAGTTAAATAATAGTATTATAATTATTATTTTTATTACATATTAAGATATAAACTTATATTATAGATAATAAAATGACGTAATTTTGCCCAACTCTACGTCGTTTTGATTAAAGTACCTAACTTCTTTTGTTAATGTTTGTATTGGTTGTAATATCACTACTTACTTTAATAAAGAAGACGTAGCATTGGGCAAAACTACGTTGTTTTAGTTATTATGTCTATATATTAATATACAATAAAAATAAAAATAAAAATAATATTATTTAGCTCATTAATTTTAAATAATATCAACAAGATTAGATTATTTACTAAAAATAATAATTAATAAGTTATTAAATATAATAATAACAATATATTTTAATTAATAAATTATATGATTTTATATAAATTATATAATTTAAAATTATATAATATTAATTTTCTTATTTTCGTATTTTTAGTTTAAATTGAAATACAATGGGCGTTCCACATTTTTACTTCGTGTTGATGATAATAACAATTCTCTTATTTCTCATGTTTTAAGTTTAAATTATGTTGTAATTGACATTTCACATTTTTATTTATTAATTAAATTATTTGAAACTATGCAATGTGAATTTTCTAATTTTCATATTTTAAGTTTAGATTGTAATATAATAGACATTTCATATTTTACTTGTCAATTGAATAATAATAATAATAATAATAATAATAATAATAATTTGTTAGTAATAGATTATTATATTTTAAACTTAAAACATATTAATTTTTATCACATATTATTATATGTATGCTACTTAATATTTACAACTTAATAATACAATGAAAAATATATAATTAAGTTCACAACTATTATTTATATTTTTATATTATTTATTAAATTAATATTCAGTACTATATTTAATTTTCAGTTCAGTACGGTTTCGGTATGGTTTGCGATTCAATTTTTTATAAATATCTAGTGTCGTACCAAATTAGTCACAAATTTTAGTTCGATTCGATTCGGAATTAAAACTATTATGTTTAGTACAGTTTTAATGTCTTTCAGCTCAGTAATTTGGTTCAGTTCGATATTTTTTTAGTCCCATGTTCAGCCCGAGAAAGTAGCACTTTAACAACAAAATGTTTTAACATAATAGAACATAAAAAATATATTATCTATTCTAAACCATCCACCGCACAGCATAAGGCTAGTTGAAATCAACGGTACGGAACAAGTTTCAATTTTGCCCCTAAACATTTTGACCCATTGACAAAACTGGTAGGAACACTATGATAGGTTTCGGATTCGAAATAATAATATATTGCATTAATATGCTAAAAATATCATTTAAAATAATTAACTGTAATATAGCTTTCAAAAAAAATTCATAATTCTTAAAATATAAATAATTTTGAGGATTTAAAATAAGGTTATTTATGTGTATATTAATATGTCATACAAATATTAAAATACTTCAAACATTTGACACGTAATATTAAAATATTTAATATTATATTTATTAATATATAAATTAATAATACAAATACATAAAATATATTTTGATATCATTACTACAAATTCATTTATTAGTTATAATATTTTTATGATCACAAAGTTAATTGTCACAAAAAATTTATATAAGTGACAATAATTTTATGATATATCACAATACTTAATTTATTAATTTGTCATTGAATAGTATATGACTATATTAAATTGTCGCTTGCCCACCTAGGGAGGGATGGCAAGCCATCCCGTCCACAGGCTGGCATAATGAAGAGGGGGAAGGTTCGATTCCCCCATCCCCCTCTCCCTCTCCTTTCATGACCAAATATATATATATATATATATATTAAATTGTCACAAATATATTAAAATTTTGTGATAATTTTTCACAATAATATCATTAATTATTATTATAAAATTAAAAGTAGAACTTTTTTGTGACAATATTTTTAAATGTAATAAAAAGTATTTTTGTAACAAGTTTAATTTGTCACCTAAAAGAGATATTATTTAATATTGTCACTAAAATTTTCAGTTTATAAATAACAAATTTTAGTTGTCACCATTATAAATATAATGAATTTTTTTTTGTCACAAGTTAAAAGTTGTAACAAATAAATTTTAATATTTGTGTCAATTTAATATTATATTATCACAAAATATATTCTTTTGTCACTTTCAATTTTTTGTTTATTGAATCTCACATTGTTAGTAAGTAAACAAGTGGTTCCAACTTTTCTCTATAAATTGTTCCAACTAAAAAATTATTATGTTGTTATTTTGTTATGGTAGTTATGATAACTATTAAAATAAAAGTTTTTTAAATATTAAAAGTTAAAATTTTATATAAATATTATATGAAAATTGGAAATAGTTAAAATTTAAAATGATGTTGGTGCTGATAAAATTAAATATAAGAATTTAATTTATTAATTTATGATACTAATACATGATTTTTAATTTGTGACAATAAAATAGTCACTATTAGTATCCTTTGTGATATATAAAATTGTCACTAATATAATCTTGATTAGTAAGTATAATTAATGTGACAATTAATAGTGTCACTATATTTACTTTGTGGAACAATAAATTATATTGTCATGAAAAATAGTATTGTATTTGTGACAATGTAATTTTTATGTGACAATTATAATTTTAATTGTTACAATATATGTTGTCACAAACAATATTTTTTGTGATATTTAATTTATTGTCATAAAAAATTTAATTAGTAACAATTTTTAATTGACATATTTTATGATAGACTTTTTGCAATGGGTATTACGTGATAACTTCGTGATAATTTTTTATTGTCAAAATTAATATATCATGACAATTTTATAATATTTGTGACAATTTTAATTGTAACAAGTGAGCTATTTTGTTGTGATATATATATATATATATATATATATCACAATTAATAAAAGCTTATTGGCAAATAAATAAATTTGTCTTGCAATATTACAAATTATGAAGAAATTTAGTCCTTAAATATAATTTTAAAAAATAAATTTTAATTTTTTTACTAAATATTTTTAGAAAAATATGGAGTAATTTGTTAACTAAATTATTAGAGAGTGTTTTGTAATTTTTAGTATGATATTTGTTAACTTGTAAAAAAATAGGGGTATAAATGAAATTTTTTGATCCAATTTGATCTTTATTATAAAGTTCAGGAGGTAAATTTATGAAAAATATCAAAAAAGGGGAAATTTGAACTTTTCTAAAACGTTTAAGGGCTAAATTGAACCTTATTCCTATGTATTATAGTTGAAATCCAAATTGCTTTTTATACCTTTATCCAAGACATAAAACTTTGCGTTAAAAGTTTAAAAATTTTGAAAAAAATAGATACATAGTTTAAAGATTTGAAAATTATTTTTGTTATAATTTCTATTATAATATTCATTACGAAATTATTACAATATTTTTTTATGAAATTGATTTCCAATTCCAACTTTTTCTTTCATGATATTGCTTATTATTAAACCAAATTCTAAAATTTTTTTAAAAGTTTTTAAATGAATTCATTTTTTAAAATATTGATTTAAATTAAATACACTTCATTAATAAAAATTTATTTGACACTCTTAAAAAAAATAAAAATTTATTTGAAAGTAAATTCTATTTAGAATTTATTTGAAAATGAATTCTATTTAGAATTTATTTTAAAATGAAATAATAGAATTGAACCAACCAAATAGTATATTAATTTTTTTACAATTTTTTGAATTGAATAGATGTGCATTGATTTATATAGTTAATTAATAAAATGGTATTTTAAACACCATAATAAAAGAATAATCTCGTCATTTTCAGTTATTTTTTTATAATTTTTTTTTTCTAAACCATCTAAAACCCTTTAGATTCTGACTAATACAGTTCAACCTGAGTATGAATACAAGAACGGTAAAAATTTTCAATAATTAATTTAATGCAATTGCATTTATCACAACTCTAACTTGGGATATTGTTTAACGGTGCAAAAATTTTAAACTACTGTTATTTTGAAATGGAGTAATAATTTAAATTTTGAGCAGTGATAAGTTTTCTAAATTCCAATTTACTGGTTTGCCTATACCTTGTACAAAAAGTAATCCGGACAATAAATAAATAGGCATCATAATTGCCTGAAAATGGCACCAATTTACTTGAATAGGTAAATCTAAATTGTTTAATTAGAATGAAGCAACTGGTGATCAATTTAATACAACAAAAATTAATTTTGTTTGATGTATAAGTTAGCTTGCTGAGTAGGGGAGGTAGTGAACTTTAATCCGGTCACACATTTGTATGCAGGAATATGATTAAAGTATAGTATACCCTTTTATATATGGCAATGTTTTGTGATACATTTTATCAAAACTACAGGGCATTACATGAGAAAGAGGAGAGGCAAAAGGGAAGATTAACAAGGAATCAGTTCTTCATTGTTGCCTTCATTTGCAGTTTTGCTTATTATGTGTTTCCAGGCTACCTACTTTCGAAGTTGACCTCTCTATCTTTGATCTGTTGGATATTTCCTGCTTCCATCCTTGCCCATCAGCTTGGTTCAGGCCTCCATGGTTTAGGAATTGGCGCTTTTGGATTTGATTGGGCAACTGTTTGCTCTTACCTTGGTAGTCCAATGGCAAGTCCATGGTTTGCAACTGCAAATGTAGCTGCTGGTTTTGCCCTTATTATGTATGTTGTCACCCCAACTCTGTACTGGTTCAACATTTACAAGGCCAAGTCCTTTCCCATTTTCTCGGATGGCCTTTTCACATCTTCTGGCCAAAGATATAACATATCAGCTATTGTAGACTCGAAATTTCATATTGATGTGGATGCATATGAGCGTCAAGGCCCTCTATACCTCAGCTCCAATTTTGCAATGACTTATGGCTTTAATTTTGCCTGCTTGGCTGCTACTGTGGTTCATGTTTTCCTCTTTCATGGAAGGTGAAGCAAAGAAGAAAACTCCATAAGCATGCTCTACTACTTCATATATATTATTTAAGACCAATTCTTCAATTGTGCAGAGATATATGGCAGCTCAGCAAGTCTGCCTTTCAAGAGAAGAAAATGGATGTGCACACAAAACTCATGAGAAAATACAAGCCCGCACCTGAATGGTGGTTCTTGTGCATCCTACTCTTAAACGTGGTCGCAACTATATTTACATGCGAATACTACAATGATCAATTGCAATTACCATGGTGGGGTGTCTTGCTAGGATGTGGTCTTGCTCTCTTTTTCACCCTTCCTATTGGAGTCATCACTGCTACAACAAATCAGGTAAAAAACATGCATACCACTACAGGGATTGAGCATTTCTGGTGCACTTGTTACATGAACTTCATAGGTTTTGGTATGGACTTTCCTGTATGTTCCGTGAATTCTCATGATAAAGAAGTTTTTCTTAAAAGCTTCTGACAAGTATATATATTATAACTATCATTAGAACAATAGATTTGGCATGTTCTTTCATAAGGATTTTAGCACTAACACTGATTTTGTTTGCATCAGACACCAGGATTGAACGTGATAACAGAGTATATAATTGGATATCTGTACCCTGGATTCCCTGTTGCTAACATATGCTTTAAAGTGTATGGATACATCAGCATGAAACAAGCGATCGCCTTTCTCCAAGATTTTAAGCTAGGTCATTACATGAAGATTCCTCCTAGAGCCATGTTCATGGCACAGGTAAACTAATTAGCTCCCTTGATGTTCTTCTCACAATCTTCTGCAATAACAAAATGATAAGAAAATAGCTCTGGTTTTGGCATTACATTTCTGTATAGGGAAATAAGTACAAGCATTTACATCGGTTCCCTTCAACTATTTCATGAGATGATTGTTATTCATCAGGTGGTTGGAACTATAATAGCAGCACTGGTGCATTTAGCAACAGCATGGTGGCTTATGGAGACCGTCCCTGATATGTGTGACCGTGAATTGCTTCCAACAGGAAGCCCTTGGACATGCCCAGGTGACCATGTCTTCTATGATGCATCTGTGGTATGGGGTCTAATTGGTCCTCGTAGAATTTTTGGAGATCTTGGCCATTATTCTGCCATCAACTGGTTCTTCCTTGCCGGAGCCGTGGCTTCTCTGCTAGTTTGGATTGCACATAGGGCATTCCCTGAAAAAAATTGGATTAGATTCATATCAATGCCTGTACTATTAAGTGCTACACTCGACATGCCTCCTGCTACTTCTGTCAACTACATTACCTGGATTCTTATTGGATTCGCTTCAGGCTTTATTGCATATAGATACTACCGTAACTGGTGGATCCGCCACAACTACGTAATGTCTGGGGCACTCGATGCCGGGCTTGCCTTCATGGCAGTGTTGTTGTATCTGTTCTTGGGGATGCAACATGTTAGCCTTGACTGGTGGGGAAATGATTCGGATGGATGCCCATTGGCATCTTGCCCAACCGCACCTGGGGTTGTTGTAAAAGGTTGCCCGCCAGTAATCTGAGTTTAAAGTATCGGTGTTTGTTTGTACTGGGCAGTTTATTTTTCAGTTGTATTCTTCTGTATGCTTTCATCCTGTCAAATTTGTAATTAAGGATTACAAAAAGGTTTCATATTCTTTGATTCTCGAAATAGTAAGAAATGTAGATTGAGCCGAATGGAATTAGTTGTATTCACTATAGTTTGTGTGTACATATACACGAATGATACAAAAGGAGAACATTAGTGAGAAGTAACAACTTAACAAACTATAAATATCTGAAATATTTACAGTGAGTAAATAATACATGATTGACACGCCCCCTCAAGCTGAAGGTGGGCTTGAGGTCAATCGAAGCTTGTCCTTATAATGAGTGACCAATTGCGTAAGCAGCGATTTTGTTAGCAAATTAGCAAGCTGGTCCGATGAAGAAATAACTGAAATTGTCAATTGTTTTCGTTGGACTTGATCTCGAACGAAGTGGTAGTCTACCTTCACATATCCGGTTCGAGCCTAGAAAATTGGATTAGAGGAAAGAAAACAGGCACCAACGTTGTCACACCATATGTGTGGTGGATGGGGTAAAAAATTGCCAAGTTCCCGAAGCAGGTTGTTTAGCTAATTGAGTTCAACACTGATGTCGACCACAACTTTAAACCCCGATTTTGTGGAGGAGCAAGCAACGGTTTTTTGCTTGTGAGAGTTCCAAGCAATGAGATTTTGGCCAAGAAAGATGAAGTACCCACCCGTGGAACGTCCGTCATCTGGACAACCCGCCTAGTCCGCATCAATAAAACCAATTAACTATGGAGAATGGATCGGTTTGAGCAATAAGCTTTGATGGACAGTCCCTTAGATGTAGCGAATGACTATTTTGAGTTTTTAAATGAACATTTGTAGGTGAATGCATGAAGTGGCACAATTTATTCACCGAGAATGTCAAGTCTGGACGGGTTAGAGTTGCATACTGGAGACTGCCCCAAATAGCTCGATACTTAGTTGCTTCATCCAAAGGCAATATTGTTCCATGATGTTTCGATAGTAGTGAGCCCGAAACCATTGGAGTTGAGCACAGTTTTGAATTAGTCATGCCAGAATGTTGAAGAAGATCATTCATATAGGACTCTTGTGAGAGAAGCACACCATTGGAGCAATACCGAACTTGGATGTCAAAAATAATGCAAGGAGCCTAAATCACGAAGTGCAAAAACTTTCGCTAATTTGTCTATGAGATGTTGGATGTGTGTTGAATTATTTCCTGTAAGAATAACATCATCCATATAGAATAGCAAAAAATATTGGTTAGCTCCATAGTTATATATAAATAGCGAAGAATCAACACTTGAGTTAACAAAACTAATGGAGACAAGAAAATTGTTCAGCTTTTTATAACAAGCACGTGGTGCTTGCTTCAAGCCATAAATGGACTTGTTGAGTTTGCAGACATAGTAAGGGTAAGATTTGTCAACAAATCCCTGTGGTTGGACCATGTAGACAGTCTCTTGAAGATCACCATTAAGGAACGCATTACATCCAATTGGCGAAGCTTCCAACATCGAGTAATAGCAATAGAGAGGACTATTCTAATGGTTTGAGACTTACAAGACTAACTCTTTCCAAATAGTTAATGCCATATTCTTGAGTGTATCCTCTCACCACTAATCGTGCTTTCAAGCGGTCTGGAGTCCCATCCGGTTTCCTTTTAATTTTATAAATCCATTTGTTGCCAACCATATTACCTGTAGAGGGAGGTGAAACCGGAACCCAGGTTTGGTTACGATACAAGGCCTCCATTTCAGTGATCATAGCCAGCTACCATTCAGGAATGTGTTATGCTTGTGAGAAGGAGGTGGGTTCGACAAGAAGGGAGGTGAGAAGGTTAGTAGTGGGTTTGCGGTTAAGGGTAGATGGGCGTAATATCATGTGGTGGGTTCGGGTTGGTTGTTGTTGCGGGAGAGATGAGGATGGTTGGGTTGATTGAAGGTCGACAAAGAGATCAATGCCATTATCATTAAAGACTGGTGGTTGCAAATTTTGTTGATGGGATAAGGCTAGAGGTTAACGAGTTGTTGGTGATGAGGTTAGTGTGGTTCGAGTTATGGAGGATGATGGAGATGAAACAGAATTCAGATGAGGTGGTAGAGACAATTGGAGAGAGAATCAGGCGATAAAATAGAATTTGAATTAGGATAGGAGACAATACCTAGAGAAGTCGGTGAACTTGGTATCTTGTGTGTAACAAGTAACCATGGAGATGATGTAGCTGGCGGATTGGACTGAATTTTTGTTGAGTTCGGCACTTGATTAAATGGATAGGTATTTTCATCAAATTCTACATACCTTGCTACATAAATTTTTCCATTGTCCTTATCCAAACATCTATAACCTAAATGGTGAGGGGAATATCCTAAGAAAATGCCCTGTTTTAACCGAAATGAGAATTTATTTTTGTTATAGTGCCTTAACAAAAGATATACTGCACACCCAAATATTCGAAGAAAAGAATAATCTGGGTTGGTGTTGTACAATATTTGATATGGTATTTTGTTATTAAGAGAGCTAGTGGTAACTTATTGATTAAAAAAATTAATGATTCAAAAGCCAATTCCCAAAATTTGTAAGGAGCACCACAGTGGCCTAAAAGAGCAAGGCCAATATCAACTATACTGCGAATTTTTCTTTCAGCAGTACCATTTTGTTCATGAGTGTGTGGACACGAATTCTATGAATTATTCTAGTGCCTTGAAAATATTTATGAAGAGGGCAATATTCGCCACCCAGTCAGAGTTAAAAGTTTTAATTTTTGTATCAAATTGTTTTTCAACTAAGAGCTGAAATTTTTCAAAAATGGAAGGTACTTCACTTTTATATTTAATGGGATAGAGCCAAGTAAAAAGTGAATAATCATCAATAAAAAATTACTAAATATTTAAAACCTGAAAATGAAGTCAATGGTGCAGGACCCATACATCTAAATGAATCAATTGTAAGGGTGCCATACTTCGATGATGAGTTAACTTTAAAGAAAGAAGATGAAGTTTGCCAAGACAACATGCTTCACATTTATTTGAAATTTTTTTATTTGAAGAACAAAGTAAATGAAAACTGCTAATCAAATGTCGAACTATAGAAAATTTGGATGTCTAAGCCGAGCATGCCAATCTTCCAAGTTAGCAAGATACACTTCAGTCTTCTTGGCATTAGATGACGGTAGAAGACCTTTTAATTTGTAGCGACCGAGTTCACTTGTGCCCTGAAGTAGTGTCTTTCGAGAAACCTGATCCTTAACAAGGCAGTGATCATCATGAAATTCAAAATAACATTTGTTGTCTCTACATAATTTGTTAATAAAAAATAATGGTTTTGTAATTGAAGGAACATGCAACACATTTTTTTGGGTAAGTGGTTTGGAATGGGATGGTAATATTAGAAATTTAAAGATCATGACTATTACCAACAAATAATTTGCTCGTACCTTTGTATTCATTAGAGATGCTCAAGGATGACAAATTCGAAGTGACATGGTGTGTGGCACCAGTGTCAAGAAACCATTAAAAAGATGGAGCAGCAGATGGTGTTGAAAGCAAACCTGGTTAGTTTTGAATTTCGGTGAGATTAGCAGCCATCCGATTGGGTGATGCTAAAAAATTGCAAGAATTATAAGAACTAGTTGTTCAGGTACGAGGAGAGCCATTATTGGTGTAGCGCCGACGACATGTGAGGGCTGTGTGATTTGTAAGTCCGCAAATCTAGCATGCAGTGGTATTAAAACCACGACGACCTCCTCTTTGAACAGACCTACCTGAATTAAAATTGGGCCAGTAAAAGAAAGAGCCAATAGGAGCAAATGAGTGCTGAACCAAATTGACCAAAAGCACTTATGGTTGCTGGGATTTTAAAAGGAGCTCATAGGCCACCAGCTGACTATGTAATTCGTTGAAGGAGAGAGACTCGGTGTGTTGCTGTAAGGCCCCAATTATGCCATTGTATTCTGCTCTTAATTTCCAAAAAATAATGGTATTAAACTCTGAAGTGGAGATTGCTTGACCAGCCAACATTAAGAAATTAGCAAGGGCTTTAGCTTGATAAAGATATTGTGAGACAAACTTATCATCTTTGGATAGGTTATGTAATTGCATTTTTTGGGCATGGCTAATGATGCCATAGGTTGTGGCCAATGCTCACCAGACTTTAGATGCAGAATTAAGACCGATAAGATGGGGATACACTTCCTCAGTGATGAAGGAGAGCAGCCATGAGAAGAGAAGTTGATCTTTATTAAACCAAGTGAGGTATGCCGGGTTAGAAATAGGTTGATTTGTAGTGGTATCCATAATCTCTTGTGAAGGTGGTTCTTCGGTACCATTCAAAATTCTATGTAAATTATAAAAATTCAGGAGGGGAGTAAATTGGAGCTTCCATGGAATATAATTTTTAGAGGTTAATTTGATATAAAAGGATTGTTGAACATTGGTAGAGGGTGTAGTGAAGGGAGAAGAAGTTGGGAGAGGAGATGGTGATAGGGTGGTGTTTGTCGTTGACGAGAAAAAATATGAGGAAGAAGAAAAAAAGGAGGTTGATGAAAAAAAAATTTTGAGAAGTCATGGTGAGGTTCTGATACCAAGTCAAAAATGTAGATTGAGCCGAATGGAATTAGTTGTATTCACTATTGTTGGTGTCTACATATACATGAATAATACAAAGGGGAAGATTAGTGAGAAGTGACAACCTTACAAACTATACATATCTAAAATATTTACAGTGAGTAAATAATACATGATTGACAAAAATGAACAATGTGTATATTTTCTTATAATTATTTTCCAACTATTTTTAAAGATGTACATAGCACCTTAATGTGACTTCGTTAGCCACACAATATAAAATTTTCTTGAATTATTTGTTCCTTATACATACATACATACATATATATATATATATATAATTGGCCAACTAAACAATGATTTCATTTTAATGTGACTTTTTTATTTAATTATATACATATGAAATATTTCATTTTTATGAAATAATATTGTGTAATTTGTGCGGGAAAAATTGAGTTTGATTTTTAGTAGATGTCAATTTTTTGATTATTGAATTTGATTCTTATTGTGTTAAATTATTGTTATTTTAATCTTGGTCATCATTAAATAATGTTGAAAATGCCCTTGCAGGGGGGGGGGGGGAATAAGGCTATCGAATAAAAATCAAAACATAAAAATAAATAAGTAAAAATGAAAGAATGTTGAGAAGGAAGAATGATGAACACAAGAATTTAAGGAGTTTGGATTCTCAAAAATCCTACGTCTCCACCTAACTTGTCCCCAAGTTAGGATTTTGAATCACCATAATCTATTCCCCTAGATTGATTTTTACAACTTGAGTTTTAGGCTCAACTTAAACCTTA
>CATIWM010099831.1:0-18874 GCA_949671775.1 Mallotus repandus | reverse complement strand
ATAAATAATTAATGTTAAAAATTATACAATAAGCAGTAAAAACATCATATAAAATATAGTATGGAATAATTTTTTTAATTTATATAGTAGAAAGTGCATAAAATATTTTTGATTGAAATATGCATGATATAACACATTTTTAAAAAAAAAATGGAAAAGGAGAGGTATGACTTAAACTTTGATATGTACATACCTTAAAATGAATTATACCACTCAACCTTCAACTTATTGAACAATATAAAATAGCATAACTGATTTTTTTTTTTAACAATTGGGAAGTCAAGGGGAGCTCGAACTTGTAACATTTATCTTATAATGTTCATCATATGAACCACTAAATTTTATAGAAAGAATTTTAGCATAAGAAAAGCGCACGCACGCACGCACACACATATATATATATAAACAAGAAGTAATAGTTATTGTTACTTAATTAAATTATAGATTAGTATTTAGATTAATATGGTTTTGTTTGATTTTAATTTTTATAAAATTAAAATAATTTTTAATAATTCAGTTTGATTTTAAGTAAAAAATTTACTTAATAAAATTGACTAAATTTTATTTATTTATTATTAGAAATAAATAAATACTTTAGTTAATAATAATTAAAAAGATTTAAAAGGGTTCAGAACCCACCAATGCAGTTTAAAAATATAATGTGACTGATATAAGAAATTAGGATTATCATTCTTATAAAAAATGACTCATGATTATAGAGTTTATTTATTTTAGTTTTTAGTCAAATTAAACTTATTTTTTTTGGTGCGCTCTGATATGTGTAGTTGGCAGTTGCTGACATTTTCTTTTCATATTTAATATTTACCGTTGGCTTTTTCTTGTAAACCCCACGGTGGGCGGGTGGTGTGGTCTTTTCAACATATGGAGTGAAGCTCTCCTATTCGGCACTTGTCTACCTCACTTTTACACTGAAAAAATTGAAGTGTTTGGTTTAGCTGATAAAATGAATCTGATAGATGTTCAATCTAGTTCAAAGTGTCAAATTGGATCCTAATATTTTAATTTAATTGTAAATTGAACATTTATTTATTTTTAGTCAAATTAAAATTGAAAAATGCAAGACGTTACACAAACTGGACCCTGTTGTCAATTTGCACATAACAGATGTTAAATATTGTCTATGTGGACGAACTGGTCCCCATCAAGTATTGATGTTGTCGCAGACGTGACAAACAATCTTGGTCACTCTTCTTTTATATAATTGTTGACTAGCTAAATAGCTCACCACAAGTGCACGAGTCGACAAGTAATAAAGTGGATAGTAGAGTATCGTTCCCTCGAGGATTGATACTAAGCACCTATTAGACTTAATCGCAATTGTTTAGAGCTTGCAATTAAAGAACTAAAATAACAAATTAACAAAAGTATATAAATCAAGCAATTACTAATCAAATTATTAAAAGAAATGAATCAATGGAAGGGACATGTTGTTGGGAGATGAAGCACCATATTTTCATTAAGTTAATTTGATAGAGATAATTAACATCTCAGTGCATATCTCAGGTTTTTCTATAATAATTGAGCACTCTCTCTCGAGTAGCTACTCAACTCAACAAGCATCAATCAATTGACATCCATAAACATAGCTTAGTTCTCATCATCACCATGAATATAAACCAACATCAAGCATGCAAGGCATTAGGCAAAAACCCTTAGAGAATTAGATTTGATTAAGCTTTCTCAAGACATTTAATCTATCTAACATGTGTTTGTGGGTCTATTATATCTACCAACTCTCATTGCATAGATCTAAACTAGATTTATATATGGCCACAATATAATATTCAACAAAATCAATAAACACAATATGCATTAAAGAAGCAATAACAACTATCAAATTAACACTAAATCAAATGGGTCTCAAAATCCCAACAACATTCAAGAACTTAGCCAAACATGGCTATATAATCCATCATTCAATATTAAAAATACAAAACAAGAGATTAGAATTAGAAAGAGAATGAGAAATGTTATCCAAAAGCTTGAGTCTTCAAATGGGTCCTCTTCTTTAGCTTCTTTTTCTCTTTTTTCTTCTTCATCTTCTTCTTGCTTGTATTGTGTCTTGTGTGAGTGAGAGAGTGTGTAGTAGTCCCTAAGTAATTCGTGTCCTTCGTCCTTTATAGCCTATTTTAGAACATGTCCTTTCACCTCCCTTAGATTTTCTCTCTAAAAAAAGTACACCTCAGCATGTTCTGTGTTGGAAACGTCCTGCCCATGATCTTGCATAAGCCGCGCTCACAACAAAAGGGCCTCTTGTGAAAGGGTCACGATTGCGCATAAGCCACACTTGCAATAGAAGCTTAAGCTGACGGGAATCAATGATCGCTCACGAGACGCGATCGGAAAAGGCTCGATATCACTTTGGGGCTGTAGCTTGGCATTCCCGCAATCTCGCATTTAGCCATGATTGTGATAGTAGGTTTTCTTTGCTGCTTCCTCCTTCTTTTTCTTCTCATCTTCACCAATTCACCTCCTAACTCCTTTTTCCTTATAAAAAAAAAAGACTCAAAAACATCTAATTCTATATGCTTTACTATATTAAATGCTATTTAAAATGTATAAATGAATGTAATATTAAGCCCTAAATCTATATGTAATTTGAAACCAACATTTATCCCCTTATTTTTTAAAATTAATTTTTTTCTTTTTGTCTTTTCAACTTTATTGTAAGATCTTTCACTTTTTCACCACCCAAACATCCACATTTAAAGAAAAATAAATTTTAAAATATTAAATAAATATTCAATATCAATAGTAAATTATTTTTTAATTTTTTTCATTTCATCTTTATCAACAATAAATTTTTATTTTTCATTTTTCATCTTAAATATGCATCCACTTAATTCAATTTACTAACAACAAATATATTTAACAAAAAAAATTAAACATTTTATTAGATTTGGATATGTGTGAATATATAAATCTCATTTGTGGATCTGTCGGTTTGTGTGATGGACGAGGAGGGAGATGGTTAGAACAAGGAACTGCCAATCAGTGCTAAGGTGGAGGAGATGGAGAGTTCATCACATCTCTCTTGGCAAGTGCTCCCTAATGTTCTTCCAACATTCACCACCTCTCCTCCCCCCCAAACCCCATAGTCTCGTTGCCAAACAAGAACACAAATATGATCTACCTTTACTGCCGCTCCCTCAGCATAAGCCCACCCACTCACTACCTCTCACGATCTACATTCCCGGTGCTAACAATGTTTGTGAGTCTTCCACAGCATCTATCCACCACCCACTTCCTCTCCCTATTTACAGGTCTGCTACCAGTTCTTTTTGTATGTATGTGTAAGAAGAAGGTGAGTTAGAGATTTAAATGTTATTAGTTAGGGGTGAGGTTTAATCCACAAATACTCTGATGCTTAAGTTGGTAGAGATTTTGAGAGAAATAATAAGTGCAAAGTAAATGTTGTGTGTGTTGAATGCTTGTATGAATAGTATAAGAGGGGAAGAGAGATATATATATATAGGGAAGAATTAAGTATAAACCTGATTGGATTGGGTATCCTTTCTAATAAGGGTCCTTGTACTTGCTGAGTTGAGTTTCCTTTGTTTATGTTAATCCCAAAGTAGCATTTGAATTCCTTTCAAGGTAGAATATGAGTATAGGATATCAGCTGGTTAATAAGATAATCCAAGTGTGTAATCCCATTGCCAGCACCTTCAAGAATTTTTTGCTGTAAGATGATGTTTAGCTATAACAACAGTTTTTGTATAAGGACAAAATGAAGACAATGATGAGGAAGATGATCAATTTTGCTTTTTGATTGATTTTAATATTTTATTTTGATTTTTTCAATCTAGATTTAGATGTTGAAAGTGGAGAAATTGATAGAAAATATTAAAAAAAAAAGAAAATGAAAAATAAAGAATTATAAAATTATAAAAATTATTTTTAAAAATAAAAAAAAATATTTATTTAATATTTTAAACTTTTATTTTTCTTTAAATGTGAGTTTGGAGAGTGAGAGAATGAAAGAAATTAAAAGAAAGTTAAAAAGAAAAATTTTTAAAAATAAAAGAGAAAAGATATTAACTATTCAGTAAATTATGTGGCATTGAAATGATTGGTGAGTAATTAATTTTAGTAGTTATTAGAGAGGAGAGAGAATAATTGATGGTAACAGTAACTTTTAAAAAAATAATTATAATACATGTTGCTAATGTGGTGTTACATGTTGTCATACGAGCTGTAAGGTTAACGACACATTATCACCGCTAATCAGAAAATAGTTTTGGGGAGTGTGATCAAATTCAAAAATTGAGAGATTTTAATTACATTTTAAAAATTAGATATTTTAATGATATTTGATTGAAATCTAAGTACCATCAATGTAAATAATCTCTTTTCTTGTCTTTGTTTGTACATCTTTTTAATGGAATGTTAACGGGTATAAATTCAAAGATCTTAATTTTTTTTAGATGAAATTGACGGAAATTATAATGGGATGGTTGGCAGTGTGTGGCCTGTAGAGATGTGATAACAGTGGATACGACTAAAAGTTACCGATCTAGTGGATACTTTTCTTTAATACATATGTAAGTTAAAGAGTTTAATTCTTACTTTCTCTCTTAAAAAAAAAGAATTATCGACCTAGGATGAATTATCCACGCAAGACTATAGTTATAAAATCCTAGCTTCTTTTTTTTTTTTTTTTTGCCAAGGAGGTAAGGGGGAAGGCTCTAAATGGAGCCGACTCCGTGGTTAGATCTAGCTAGCTCTAAATGGGTAGATCAACATTTAAATGCTTAGAGACGCTATCCTTAGAATTTGAAGTTCCCCCTTACCACTTGAACCAAGTGGGGGTGTAAAATCCTAGCTTATAAATTACAAACAAATCCTTTTAATGAATGAAATCTATTTGATGATGTGCCTTAGTAAATTGTTTCACATCGACGTCATTGGCATGGCAAAATCATATACAAATTTATGTTAAGTTTTGCTTTGGCCTTCATGGCAAATAACTTTGTCAACTATTTACATTACTTATATTTCATGCCAATGTTAATGAGTATTTTGTTTTGGGACAAAAAAGAAAAAATAAAAGTTTATTCAGTGAGAAAAAATTTTATTTTATGAAAAAAATAAAAATACAGCAAAGCATAAGGAGATTGAGGTGTATGAAATGAAATAAAAATTTGAGCATATAAAATTTCTAGGTCAATGAATTATACTCAATAAATAAGTAGGCTTATACATGCACATTCATACAAAATAAATGGAAGTTTATGTATTTTGTTTGGCAAGGTCCAATTTGAGTCAAATTTAAAAAAAAAAATTCGTTTAGGACAATATATATATATCCAATGCTAAATTTGGATGTATAAGACCCTTTTTCCGTACTAGAATTGCAAGTATCGACTAATTTGAAATGGGTCATCGGTTAGTAAATGCCAAGTTAATTAAAATATTCATCGTATATAAAATAATATGGTTTAGCCGAGAGGTTGAAATTGTAATGGTTGTCTCAAGTCAAGATTGGCTCGGTGTATATATTTGAGAAAAGCTTGGTGTTATATTAAGGTTTCGCCAAACTTGTCTTTAATTCATTGGATGTTTCATCATTAACACATCAAAGGGATCAAAATTCTTAGGAGTGAAGTGAGACAAGCATACGGCTATTGAGATGACAAGAACGATGGTGACAATCCTTCTGAAGAGGGCATTTGCAAATCCTCCGAGGCTCCGCCTTCTCTCAAGTATATGATAAACCCAAAATTCATTCACTTCAAACATGGCAACAAGTATGAAAATTGCAACTCATCTAAAGTCACTGTTTCTTTCAGAAATCGTACAAATGTTTCAAAATGCAGCAGGACTCGATCTTGATCCCCTACAGCTGCCACATCCCCATTATGATGGTGGCCATGACCCTGAAGTGATGGCACCGAGGCAACTCATTCAGCAGAATTTAGATTGGGCTGCGATGATGATGGGTTCTTGTTTAACCTCGGCTGTTGACATCGCTCTCCAGTCTTTGCAAGCACAGTTTCCTCCAGCTTTCCATTTGCTCTCTTACAATCATGTTTGCATTTGCTACTCTTTTTGTTTGCAAATGGATTCACACCAAATTTCCCATTGCAGCCAAACTGCTGGAGCAAGTCGGTATCCTCTTTGCAGTGGTGGCGTATTTTCTCGCCATTACAATTCCTTCACCTGCATGGCTAAGATGTACTGCCTGGACACTCTTTGCTATCACCATAATCATCATTCTTGTTTGCACTTGGTTCTGAATATTTGTGATTGGTTCTGAGAATGAGATCCTGCAAGAGTACATAGCTGAACTAATTTTAAAAAAAAAATCTTGAAAACCTGTATTAATTAAAATAAATAAATAACGAACGAGCATCAACTGCCATCATATTCCTACAAAGAGCAAAATTGTTGCTAGCAATGCAGTGCAAATTCCTTGCTAATTCATATCTACTACTTGAGCTATGTCGTTTCCATTCTTTTGTGAAGGCAAATGTTGGTTCCTGTGTTTAGATTTACCATTTGAGCAAAAAAGGTTTATAGCACAAAAAATGACCAAAGACATTTTAAGGAAAACTGCAATCCCCTTCTGTTGATTGTTGTTATTTACAGTAATTACAAATTCTTGGCACAAAGAATTCACTCCTTCGGGAGTTTTCTACCCAGGATTCAAATGTGATAAATTCACTGTGAAAATGGGAAGTCTCAGTGATACAAAAAGGAGTCCATATCAATCGGTAACTGATCAAAGGAATGGATGTTGCTGTACATATTAATTTTTCTATATCTTGAATGACATCATTCTGCTCTATTGTTGTATCTGAACAAAAGTTGGACTAGACCTCCTCTGCCTATCTTCTTTTGGACCGAAGTAGGCTCCATCCCTGGCAAAGAAATCTAACATGCCTACTTTGAAGGCAACATAAGGAACCTCGAAATGATCCGCTCAAAACATATTCTGCCAAAGAAAAGAAAAACAACGAGAACTTGTGATAGCATAAAGTCAGAGGGAACCCAGGTAATCTTTCATCAAAGTCAGAATAGGGTTGGCATATGAAGCTCCCTCCAATCTTTGGAACATGATTCCGTCCATTCGGGCTTGAATTCCATCTGAAATTGTCAACTCTTGCAACAGTTCTTTCAACGTTCTGTCTACTCCAGCTATAGAACTTCCTATGCCACTTAAGATCTCTGGCAATGTTGGAGAGGGCCTCGACAACTCAACAAGGGTTACCTGAATGATTAAGCACAGGTATCAAGATGGAAGATAGGATGAAGGCATTTTACTTCCATATTAGGTGTTGAGATCATTTGATTTGGCTGAAAATGTTAAAAAAAAAAAATCTCACTTCATACAGATCCTGACTTCAGATTATGATCATCAGGAATTCTAATGGCTACCCTACCCTAGGGAAAAGATCATTTATACGCAGTGCTCACAGTTACAAAACCTGAGAGAGAAGAAAATTATTATGACTTAAAATGTGGTGCCCTCTAATCTGCATGGAAAGAATGAAAAAGTTTCCCCAGAATGCACAAAATTATTCATCTACAGAAATTTCAGAGGCTGGGATAGAGGTATGGAGCATATGGTCCACAAGTGAGTGTATCTAGAACTTGTTAGGAGAGGAGAACATGGCAAACATCATTGTCCCACTTGGACACGACTGGGTGCATGGTGATTTGATTCTTGAGAGACAAAAGGCTTCGTATGGCATCCATTCCTTGCTATTAGAGGCGCCATAAAAGCTTCATATTATTGTACATTCTTGTTCCTAGGATTATAGGATAAAAAGTCTTGACAGAAGATAACTTTGTCATGTAAAAAGATAAGACTTTTGCATTAATCATTATTCAAGTAAGCTAAAGCAACTTAACAATATGGAAACCACTTCTTTCCTAGACAGAAACCGGTCTGGTAATCAAAATGAAATACAAGAAAAAGCTATATTTAAAAAATAAAAAAGCAAAGAACCTGTCTTTCTTGGGGTATTGATGCCTTCTGTTTTGCTATGGCAACTGCTCGAGAAATCCCACCAATAGCATCAACCAAACCTCGTGAAGCTGCATCTTTACCAGTCCAGACTCTGCCCTGTGCAACCTCTTCCATCTTATCCACCTGGCGGCGCAAAAATGATAAGGAATTCCAAGTTGTTTTTTTCTATTTCTAATCCTATCTTTTTTCTTTATACCAAATTAATTTAGTTTTGAAATGGATGTTAGAAAATTACAGGCATTGATCTTGAAAATGCTGCCTTGTCGCGAAATTGCTGATATGCATGTTGAGCAGATCTAGCAAATAGTTCTGCCTCATCTGGTCTGGCAAATCAAATAACTCCAGTTAGCTTTTCCTTCAGTTACCATAGAAAATGGAACAAAGAGTCAATAAGAGAAAATTGCAATCTGGGAGCTATCTCTGTCAACTAAAGAAGCCATCAAGATTACAAAGTCAGGATCAGATTCCACATATGAATACCTGTTAAACAAAGTTTTAGCCTCAAATAAAATTATATAGTGAACTGGAGGCTTCCATTTCCGAGTTAAAAGCAAGCATACCAGTATAGTCCAAGAAGGAGCACAAGGACTCTCACCTCAGAGGTCGTTGTTCAGCTGCAAGAAGCTCAGCATATCTACCCCTTGATATGATCTCCTTGTTGAAGCCAATCTTTTCATACAAATTCCCTAAGTTGAACTTCCCTGCAAAGGACCATTTTTCAAGGAATCAAACACTTCCAAAAAAATTTAAAAATAAAAAAGAAGAAAACAAAGGGGGATTCATTTTGCAACTTAGAACAAGCAGATAATTTCTCTTCTTTTTCCCTTTCAGACTTGGGTTACTGTATAGCAGTTTGTTGATTGTTGTCTAGCGTCTTTAAGTGGAATCACAATTTTAGTATTTTACAGAAGGATTTGTAATCAATTATACCAGCCCAGCTCGGTAATCAAAGAATCCATACTTCTCGTCTTATTTTGCCTCTTGCATGCTTATACTGTTCTGTGTTACAAGATGTCATTGACATCAACACAATGAACAAAAAAAAAAAAAGAATGAATAGAGTGAACCATCCTTAAATATTTAGTTCACATGTGACAACTCCAATGGAACCTGTTAAGGTTAAATTTTCTGCAACAATAGCCCCTGCTGCCATCGCCATATAGTATCCTCCACTAGCAGCCACATCAGACATTGACGCAATCACTGGTTTTGTTTCAGCCAGAAGCCTGATTTCTCTCCACATTCTGTATAGGATAAGCACCAGAAGTAATTAAAGAGGGAACCAATGCTTATCTTCTTTTTTGGTTTCATTTTTTCTTTCCTCAAGCAACAAGAGAACCAAGTAGCACATCACAACTAGGGTTTTGAATCATGAGAATGACAAGGCTGAACTGAAACATAAGATCATATGATGTAGCCTAAGTACATCCACTGTTTTTTCAATTTTGGTTTGCATGCAATTTCAACTAATTTGATGCCTAAAGCAAGTTGAAAATACAAATAAAAAAATGAATAACACCATATTAACTGTGCCTAATATCTAGTAAAATTGAAATAGCTGTCTTATAATGACCCCTCCCAGCAAACATTTCATGGAAAAAGAACATGAATGCAATATTAGGAGCTAAATCCAACTTCATAATCAATATGGTACTTCTCTACTCTTTCTTTTTTTTGTAGATAATGTATTTTCACTTTTCAGTACTTGGCAAACCAAATTCTTCTTCTTTAAATCCTGAATGAGAAGTAGGAGAGAGAAAGAAGGGAGAAGAATTAAAGAAGTAGAAGAAAAGAACCACTTACAAATCAGAAGCAAGGGCATCACCTCCAGGGCTGTCAATCCGAATAATAGCAGCTTTATATCTTTTCGACTCTAGGGAAAATTAGAATAGAACAGAGAGAAAATAACACCAGTCACTGGTACAGAAAAGTATTACAATTAATGATGCAAAGAGCTAGTAATGAATCAGGTAAAACAAAAGTATGGTGAATGATCCTATTTCAGTTTCATCATTTGTGAATGATCCTATTTCAGTTTTATCATTTCCTTCCTTTTTCCAAACATGGTAAGTCTCATATAACAAATGGCCTTCTGACCTATGTGTTCTTTTGTTCATTATCTCTATGTTTATCATCGGATGGTTATAATTACAATTTCAATAATCAAATAAACTCAAAATTATTCCTCTCTATGGGTCGTGCGGATTTAACTAGCAGGGCCTGCTTTAAACATGATACCCAATGCCAAAACCTCTTGTTAAAAACATTGCATGTCTTTTCCAAAAATTGGTAAGCCTCTATGGAGATCTGAGACGTCATACCAAAAATTTCCCAATGATGCAAAAGGAGAGAAATATCATCATTAACCATTAGAAGTATATGATCTCGTTACAATACACATCTTGACAAAATATTTGTAATTGCAAATTACAGTTATTCTGCCTAGCCATTACAAATTATTAAAAAAAGAAAGAAAAGTATATAAATGAATTCAAAGGAAGAGACTAGTAGGATCAGATACCTCTTACTTTACGAACCTTCTCAATGAATTGCTCCCCAATGATACCACCTCCAGGTAAACTTGTTGGACTTCGCACACGACTAATGGCCCCGGAGGCTCTAATCACAGCTATTTGGTCTTGACCGCCAGTTAAACCAAGTGTCCAATTTCTAACTCGTGAGTATTTCCTGCACATAGAATGGAAGGGCATAACAGAAAAACTTGAGTACAAATTGGACATTCACTTTCAAAAGCTTGCAACAGAATGAACAAGATAAAAATGGGCAGACTATGTAGCATGGAACTGGGAAATGGGGAACAGATACGACGAAACAATACTTTCTAAAAATATAGGAATCTAAAACATGGGGGAAAAGTGTAAATATAAAAAATATAGGGATATACACATAAAGATTAAAAATATAATAATAATGATAATAATATATATATATATATATATATATATATAAAGAGCTCTTGTTATGGTACAACCCCTTGAATCTCACAAATGGAATTAGAACCGTTAGAATAATAACAATCATTGATTTTGCTATGTATAACCTATAATATGTGTCAATGACTATAATTAAATAGAAATTGATCTAACTGTTTTAAGTTGCATTTGCATAAATGCAAATACGTGTATTGAAATATAAATTTTATATATAGATATAAAAAAAAAATATTTATTACTATCAATTAATAGTGTAATTATAAATTATTTTGTTTAGTTAAGAAAAATATAAATTTTTTTTTCAATATATCTTCTTTCTTGTTTAGAAAAAAATAAAAAAATAAAAATATATATATATTTCCTAACTTTTCAAATTTATAGAAATGGTCCCGAAATATTTCCGAGGAATTTTCTTAAGTTTCCGATACAAAAACGTTTTTGAAACGTAGAAACGTCTACTGGTTGAAGTTTCCGTCCATCATTGTTGGCAGATACATCATACTAAAAAATAGGAACTAGGCAATGCATGTACTATAAAACAGGCAGAAGGGCCAAAAAAGCGCTTTGTACTTTAGCTATTCTGCTCTCCCATAGTAGTTTTTCTGCATGCAATTCACCCTTCTATGTGTTATTAGCACATAAATCAACCTAGTGCAAGATGCAGCACCTTAAGCCAGATTGACAAATCACAAACCGGAGAACATGTGATTGTCAAAATGGCAGTACAATCAGCAGCTCAAACAGCACTGTCATGAGCAATCCAGAATGCTGCCTTATGATTTGCCAAGAAGACCACAGCAGCTGCTTAAGAAACCACTGCAGATTGAGGGGTCTTTTGGCCACATTGTACCAAAATTCAACCCAAAATTACCACTGAGTCAACTACTAAAATAAAGACTTCTGAACCCAAAACAATTTTTCTCTGCTAAGTCTTGTTGGTAAAAGGCACATCCTTAAGAGCCACAATCAATACCGGTCACAATATACTTCAGCCATTAATGCTACTAATGCCAAGATCACCACCATCCAAACTATAGTGTTAAAGGATCTTGCTAAGGAAACCTGGATAAATTGAGGTCTGTGGGGATGAAATTTCAAAGCAACACAGGCCAAAATAAGTATGCTCCAGGAAGTTTGGAATCCAGGAGGTAGTTGGGCTGGACAATTCGTGGAGTTATTAAGCATCTATAAACGTATGTCAGATTTATCTGAGGGAGCTCAATTGATTAAAGAGGATTCAAGAACCCATCAGGAAATCAAACTCCTAAGTGCATATAGTAGTGCTAATATTCCTGGAGTTTTTAAGGTTTTTAACTGCTGAACTACAAATCTGAAACATGCAAGATCACTTATTCATTCTAGTCTAAATCCAGTTCACCAAGAAGTAGGAGCACATCATAGATGTTTATTGTAACTGCAGTTATTGAATGAAAATTCATGTGTATAACCAAGAGTCAATAAGGCACAACAAGCAACCCAAAAAACGATTTCATGCATAAATTTTTCAATGTTTTAAACTTAATGTATGTAGATTGCAGCATGTGGCAATAAATTGTTTTGAACTTGTGGATCTAACATCAAGCAAACATTGGAGAAAGTGTTTTACATCAGCTTTAAGAATCTTGTTTCCTGCTGCTTTGTCTTCTGCAGCTTTTTTTTTTTTTTTTCATTTTGGAGGCAATGCTTTCTTAGTTAGTTTTTCATTTCTTGTTTCTTTTGTTTGTCATCCTTGTTTTAGTTTAAGGGAGAGTTTTTTTCATCACCTAATAATTTTATATTGGGTGGTTTTTTCCCTCAATGAGTATTAAAAAAAATGAACTCCTTATCAAAATAATAATAATAATAATAATAAATAACACTAATAATAATAAATAAAAACCAGGGGCACAGAGATAGCTTTTAGCAGAGGAAGTTACAATAATGCTAGGAGCACGAGTTGGGAATTAACCAATTCAGGAGGACCAATCCAAAATATATTTTTTTCTTTTACATGTCTAATTTTGTGTTTATGGTTTTGGTTTGGCCTTGTTTTTCACTTTTTTTTTTTTGTTGGAAAACTACTTTTGCAAAATCATGTTTTGGAAAGCATATAATACATGCTTGTCCAAAAAAGAATGTAGAAAAAAAAAAGAAACAGTAAATATAATTTTTTTCTCAAAAGTGCTTTTTTTGACCTCAATAAGTGTAATAGGAATACAGGGTGATAGTTTGAATTCGAACTAAGGGACTGTCTAGTTTACTCAACCCAGAAAGATAATGAACACAGTTGCAGCAAGGGAATGTAAAGCCATTGAGAAATTGATTACCCATAATCAACCATTGAGAGATTTTTATCCTTTTGAACTCCAAGTTTCTCTTTCAACATTGATATAACCTGCAGGTTCTTATACTAATAAGACGCTATTCAAACAGTATTCTATGAATAGCACACATTTAGATAGATAGCTTAACATAATAGCATTTGAGAAAGCCATTTGAAGGTCACCAACCCACTAAGCTAAAAAATTAGTTGAATCAATGATTTAGAGAAAACTAGGAAAGCTTTTGTCTACCTCATCATCATAGCGTATGTTTGTTATCAAGCCTTCCTCTTTCAGTCTTTCTACTTTGTAGACTCCTTCATTGATGAAGTTCTCAATTTCTTCTCTTTTTTTTCCTGCAAAAAATGTGTAGAGGCCCATAAATTATACTCAATATTATAAGATCGGGCAAGATTCTAGGGTGAACCAAACCTTTTATGGAAGAAATGTTATCCAGCCAATTCCCATAGATGTTATCGAGCAATGTGGTCAACATCTCACAATTTTCTTCAGACATAGTTTTCCGAGTAAGTTGATCACCAGCACTTTTATATTTACCAATCCTTTGCACTTCTGGTTGAACTCCTACTTTCTCAAGAACTCCTGAAAAGCCGACATTAAAAGAAAATGATGCCTAATGTCAAAAAATATGTAATTTATAAGTTACATCCGTTGCAAAGTCAAAACAATTTCAAACAGATGTAAAATTGGCAGGGGTTTCTCTAGATAGATGTATATCAATGGCAACAGAACATTTGCTTCCAAGGAAGGATTGTCAAAACTCCTTCAGAATTTACTAAACACTAGTCGGATCAATCAGCCAGGTGTACCTTCTTTTCCAATCCTAGTTTTTAGGAATGCTCCTGCTAGTGCATTTCATACAAGTACTGAAATAATAGATTGCTTCACAAATACAGAAAATCTTCAAGACACATTATTGCTATAAAAATTCGTATTGTACGCTAAGTATGAGAAGTCCTCAAAGACACAGTTCGCTTAACAGGAAAAAAAATGTATCTAGCTCATTCTAAGACAAGTTACTATCCAAAATAACTCAAATAAAGACAAACCGCTGAATTCCTATTACTAGTACAATCCCAAAGATAAAGAGGATTATGTAACTGCTTAAAAAATCAGTGTACTAACCTCCAAGAAATGAGGCTTGAACAGTCAAACCATACAAAGAAAAATAAGCACTTGGAGGGACATAAATTTCATCGCAGGCGCACGCAAGATAATACTCTTTCTCTCTACAAGCAGGAACATAGCAAACAACAAATTTACCTGCAAATGTCACAAATAAAAAATAGTAAACAAAAAAAAAATCGCAGATTGTGAGATTAGAATATAATAAGGAGATCATTTACCTGATTGCTTATAGTTAAAAATGTGCCTACGAATCTCTTCAACTTTAGCCCAACCACAGTTTAAAGCGTCAATGTGAAGATAAATACCAGAAATACGAGGATCATAAGCAGCTTTAATAAAATTTTCACAGATTTGAGGCAAAGATAATCCTGAAGAGAAACGACTCTTCAGCTGATCAGATATCTGCAAACATTTTTTTTTTCTTTCTTTAGATGCAGTCTAAGCAATAAGGCATTGTTTGGAATAAATAAAAGCAAAGGAATTCAATTCACTGAACAGAAGTGAAGAGAAGAGAAGAGAACCTGGCCGCGCAATTTGATAGTGAGAACAGAGCCTTTTCGAACACGTTCCCAAGGAAAAGCAAAGAGCATTTTAAGCTTAACAAGAAAATGATTCCAACCTCCTAATTCCTTGAACTCAAAATCTCCACTTGGAAACAACTCCGATTGAACTTTAACATTTTCCGATTCTTTCTTTTTCTTTTCTTCTTCTTCTGCTACTTCGGAAGAATCTGAAGAATCAAAAGCCCTAGCAGATACATTTCTGCAGCGAATCAAAGAGTGGAAGAGAAAGCGAGAATTCGAGAGATAAGATATGGATTGAGAAGGCGAGACCGAAAGCGAGAGGTTCGGCTTCGAATGGAGTGATGTTAGGGCTCGGCGATACATCGGAGCAGCGAAGTGCGGAGAGTGGAAGAGAAGCAGCTTCGACATTTTTTTTTTCTTTGTTTTGCTGTGAGAGGAGAAGTGAAGGGAAGAGTGTGGAGTGTAGTTAGGAAGAGGAGGGAAGGAAAAGGAAGGACAGGGTAGAGCAAGACTGGAACGGGATGACAAGGTCAAGTTTGGTCCACGTAATCATTTTGATTATAATTATGGAATTTTCTGATAAATTAAATCTATTTTTGGTAAAAAAGATTAGGAATAAACCATCCTAAGTCCCTGTACTCTTAAGTTTTTTGATATTTTACCCTTATTTTGACACATTACACCCCTACACTTTTATTTTGCAACACATCGAGCCGTTATTTGAAACAAAATATCTATTTTAGTCCTTGTAATTTTAATTTTTCTATTTAATCTTTATAATTTTACTTTTAACAATCAAATCATTAAAATTTCTAAAATAATTCAATTAAATTTATTAAAAATTTCAAAAGCTATATATTTTTAATTTTTATCTAATTGAAATGTAGATCATTTATTTTTAGTAAATTATAATATTAGAAATATATATAATTTTAGAAATTTTAAAAATATTTATAATAATAGTGTAAATTTTAATTGTTCATTAAATATTTAAATAATTAAAAGATATTAATAAAAAAATAATACACAATAAAATTTTAACTAATAAAAAAGACACATAATCTATTTAGTAAATGAAATATAATAAATCATATTCACATATATAGAATTTATCATATCTATCCAAATATATTTGTAATTTATGTCCAAAAAATATATTGTATAATTTATAATTTAAAATAAATGATTAATATATTATTTTTATAACTATATATTTTTTATAAAAATTTTAAAATTTTTATAATTGTAAGAGAGATGACCATGTGCAAGATAATATTCAACATCAAGTATTAATTTAAATTTTATAACTTTAAAGTTAATATTATAGTAAATAAAAATTTTATATGTGTGAATATAATTTGCTATATTTCACTTATTAAATAGCTCATGTGTCTTTTTTATTAGTTAAATTTTATCGTGTATTGTTTTTCATTAATATCTTTTAGCTATTTAAATGTTTAATGAACAATTAAAATCTACACTATTTATTATAAATATTTTTAAAATTATATATATTTCTAATATTATAATTTACTAAAATTAAATTATCTACATTTCAAATAGATAAAAATTAAAAATAGATAGTTTTTGAAATTTTTAATAAATTTGATTGAATTATTTTAGAAATTTTAAGGATTTAATTGTTAAAAATAAAATTATTAGGATTAAATAGGAAAAATTAAAATTAAAAGGACTAAACTGAATTTTTTTTAACTGTTATTATCCATTTCTGTCAAATAAGGCTCAATGTGTTGAAAAATAAAAATGCTAGGATGCAATGTGCACAAATAAAAGTATAAGGGTGAAATGTCAAAAAAATTAAGAGTATATGGGCCTTAGGATGGTTTATTCCAAAAGAATAATGTGGTACGAAAATTAAAAAAGCCTTGCTACATAGTGAAAATGTTTGTATCTATACAAATAGAATTAAAATCGTTGGCTTTTTAAAAAGAAATTAAAATTATTGAATTAATTTTTATTTAATTACAACCATTGATTATTTATATGTATTAATACCTATAAAATATATTAATGACTATAATTAATTAAATAATAATTCAATAATTTTAATTTTATTTATATAAATGCAAATGGTTGCGCCGTTGAAGGACTCAAATTAAAAACTTAAAAATTATAAAAAGTTTTAACTTTTTGCTTTTGCTTCTATTAGTATTAATAGTTTTGTAGTTTGGTATATACTTTATATACTAAAAAAATAGTGGTATATAATGTAAATCTTATACTACTTGATATATTATTATATTATTTACTTATAATTGAGTAATATATTTTTAAAAATAAAAGTTTAGTGAATTAAAATTAAATTAAATTAGATGGTATATAAAATTAAGATGAAAGTATTGAGTTAAATAATATTAAAAATACGGTATTCAACTAAATTTTATTAAATATAAAAGATTACTCTTTTATATTTTTATTTTTGTTCTCATAATTTAAATTTTAAATTTAAAAAAAGCGCAGATGACTCAACTTTAGTTTTGTTTAATACATATACGTTGACTCAAGTCTAGTTTTAACATTTTAATTTTTAATTTTTAATAAATTTTATAAGGAATTAATTCATAAGTAGTTATTATTTTTATTTATTGTACTTGAAATTTAGTGTTATATTATAATTTGAGAAAAAATTAAAGGATTGTTTGATTTATACTCTAGAATAGGAATAGAAATTAATATTATTTATATATAAAAATATATTAAACGATTATTTTGATTAGTTTATATATTTTTCATTTAATTGTTTCAAAAAATATTTTATTTCATAAATTTCAATAATATAAATATATCATGTTTAAATATTCAAACAATTTATAATTAATTTGATTTAATTTCTAAAGAAAATGACATAAAAGAAATGAGTTATTTTCATTGATGAAAAATTCATTTCATTTTTATACAAAATTTTAACCAACCAAATACTAATAAAGAATTACTAATTTTTATTTTAATTCTCACCCTTATTTTTGTATGGAACAAACCACTCTAAGTTTAATTAGTTTTGTTGTTGTTGTTGTTGTTGTGCACAATTAAAGGTATGTTAGATTCAACTGTTTATATAAGCTGATAGTTGTTAGCTGATAAATATTGGTACAATTTTATTAGTTATTTCTGTTAATATGTCAAATGACCATTAAGAGTGTAATTTTTTTATAAATATAATTTCATATATTTAGTATAATATTTTTCGTTATGTAAATTATTATTGAAAGATATATAGTAATAAATAATAATTTGCTGTCTTTGATTTTTATATATTAAAATAATTAATTTTGGTCAAAAAATAATTAATAGAATTTATTTAAAAATAAATTTTAAAATATAAATATTATTGTATAATTTTTTAAAAAGAATTATAAAAATAATTATAGGTATAAATATTATAAATATTTAATTATTAATTATAGTTTAAAATAATATTTATTTAATTATGAATTATAAAAAAATTAATTATATATATTTAATTTAAATAAAGTTATTTGTTATTATTTATTTTTAATAAGAATAAAATAGTTTAAATAAATATAAATATAAATCAACCACAACTCATTTAAAAAATTTTAAAATATAGTTTATCAAATTTACAATTATTTTAAATAAAAAAATAGCTATTAGATGTTAGTTTTAAAGTTTTACTAAATACTTAAATTATTATTTATTGAGATAATTCTTTATCAAATATCTCAATTAGTTAAACTTGAACACCTCATAATATATTAAAGAGAAAATTACACAAATGTAAATGTTTTGGACTTCAGTTTTTATCAAAATGCTTCTTTTTTTTATTAATTAAATGAGTGCCTTTTTCAATTTTCAAGAGTACATATTTTTTTTATTTTTTTTTGTTTTTACCCTATTTTATATTCTCCTTGTTCCTTCATTATTTTTTATTTTCTCTCCAATTTTTTTCTTTTTTTATTTTTATTTTATCCT